>CM064497.1:24217899-24437899 GCA_032716605.1 Paralithodes platypus | reverse complement strand
CTCAGGGTCGTCCTCCGTGGGTGTTCTGGTACCATGATGAACACATGGTGAACTATGATAGTAGACTCAATGTTGTGACTCACGCGGAGGGTGCCAGGACTCACTCTAGACTCACCATTACTAGTGCCAGGTGAGTGTGTGTGTGTGTGTGTGTGTGTGTGTGTGTGTGTGTGTGTGTGTGTGTGTGTGTGTGTGTGTGTAATAATAATAAAATAATAATCGGTTTATTTCAAGCCGGCAGCCAATGGGGCTGAAAATACACAGACTTAACCTAGATCTTATCCTAATGGATCAACAGACTGATCCTGGCAGCTAACGAGAGCGCCTACATACTCCCAAGGGAGTAGGACGTGGGCTGGAGACTTTGTGGGTCCCCCGAGACGATCCGCCCAGATCTTGCCTTCACGGTCAGGGAAAGTTTTTGAGAGAACTTCCCCTGCCGGCGCATGGGATTGAACCCCCGACACCAGAGCTAGCGCTCCCAATACAGAGTACTAAGCGCGCTCGGCCACCGTGACACACCGTGTGTGTGTGTGTGTGTGTGTGTGTGTGTGAACCAGACTCAATGTAGTGACTCACGCGGAGGGTGCCAGGACTCACTCTCGACTCACCATTACTAGCGCCAGGTGAGTGTGTGTGTGTGTCTGTGTGTGGGTGGGTGTGTGTGTACCTGACTCAATGTAGTGACTCATGCGGAAGGTGCCAGGACTCACTCTAGACTCACCATTACTAGTGCCAGGTTAGTGTGTGTGTGTGTCTGTGGGTAGGTGTGTGGGTGTGTGGGTGTGGGTAAGTGTGTGTGTATGTGTGTGTGAGAGAGTGAGTGTATGTGTGTGTGTGTTTGAGAGAGAGTGTGTGTGTGTGTGAACTTGGTATCTCTTCACTCAAAATCCGAAGACGAAGAGGGGAACTGATAGACTGTTTCAATATCTTAATTAGTTGTAAAAAAAATCCAACTAGCAAAATATATAAGATAACCATGCAACTAGAGGTAATGACTTCAAATTAATATGCAGGAATGATCACCTTATGCTACTAATGTTATCTTCATCATAACTTACTTGAATCAGTGAGTGGAAACAGCTGCCAAATGAAACTATAGAAAACATGCTTAACTAAATTGGCATGATGTGGATTTATATACCGACATATATCTGGCAACCCTGAACGATGCTCCTAGTTATGGAAACCTTATGTATATAAATATATATATATATATATATATATATATATATATATATATATATATATATATATATATTATATACTGTATATATATTCCATTTTCAACATGTTATGATAACCAGAACCTACATTGGACATCAATTATATATTTGTTTTCATCTTGCGTGAGGCGATGCAAAAAAGGACGAGGGCTTACATAATTATCCTTCCCTTCCACCTTTCTTTAATTGGAGCAATGCTTAACTATCTATCTATATGCTCAGGCCCAATCCCCATTTTGGGGGTAGCCGACTCAAGACAGAGCAAGAACAGGGAAAACACAAAAACAACATAAAACAAAAAATAAACTCAGATAAAAAACACAAACTCTCACACATCCAGGTCACCCAGGAGAAGACCCAGAGACCAGGGTTACCAAGGTCGCTCCAGGCCCCTGACCACCCGGAGAGGTTCCGATCTCGGCAGGCAGACATGCAGCGGAGCCAAAGCCACAAGCCCTCCCACCACACTTCCAGGCACACCCTTCATATTAATCGTCTCCCCGGGCCAGGCGCCTGATGGACTATTATCTAGTCCAACTTGCGCCCGACCCCTTACTCCAAATGACCACGTGTTCACTCAACTATTCACAAGCATTCTCCATTCACTCCTGTCCACCACCACTTCCCCTGCCTGATCTATAGTCATTCCTCTATCATCCAAAGCCTTTCTTACACAGTCTCTCCATCTCAATGGGGGTCTTCCTGCCCTTCTATCTCCCCTTGTACCTGACTCACATATTCTCTTTGTAAGCCTTTCATCTCCCATTCGTTCAACATGACCATACCAGCTCAGCACCCTTCTGTCCACTCTGGCTGACAAATGGTCCTGTTGCCCCACTCTCATACGTATCTCTTCATTCCTCAATCTGTCTCTACGAGTAACTCCACACATACTCCTCAAGCAGCTCATCTCCATCACATCCAGCCCTCTTTTCTCCTTTTTCTTCAGAGCCCATGTCTCAGCCCCATACATCACTGTTGGCACAACAATTCCTTGATACAGTGCACTTTTTACTTTCACTCCGAGATTTCTCGTATTCCACATACTTCCCATTGCTCCGAAAACCTTCCTTCCTTCACACACTCTCTGTTTTACCTCCACTTCCATACCTCCACTCCTGCTTATTGTTCCTCCTAGATATTTAAAACACTCTACTTGTTCCAATATTTCCCCATCCAGCCTCACATCTAGATTCACCCTATGCTCTCCCCTATTACACACCATTACTTTACTTTTATTGATGTTCACCTTCAGTTTCCTCCTTCCACAAACCACACCAAACTCTTTGACTACCCGCTGCAGTTTCTCATCAGAATCCGCCACCAATGCTGTGTCATCAGCGAACAGCAACTGATTCAACTCCCAATCTCTACCATTCTTTCCTACTAAACCCAATCCTCTTCCCATAGTTCTCCTTTTCACCTCCCTCACCACACCATCCATAAACATATTAAACAGCCATGGTGACATTACACAACCCTGTCGCAAACCTACCTTTACCTCAAACCATTCACTCAACTCACCATTTCCTACGCTCACACATGCTCTGCTCCCTTCATAAAAACTCTTAACTGCTTCTAACAAATTTCCTCCTATTTCATAAATCCTTAACACCTTCCACATTGCTTCACGGTCCACACGATCATACGCTTTTTCCAAGTCCATAAAAGCCCAAAATATCTCCTTATGCTTCTCTAAATACTTCTCGCATAACTGTCTTACTGCAAACATCTGATTCACGCACCCTCTTCCCCTCCTAAAACCGCATTGTTCTTCTCCTATTGCAACTTCCGTACACTTTATTATCCTCTCTATAAACACCCTGCCATACAGCTAGCCAACCACTGACAATAAACTAATAACTCTATATCTTGAAGACACCTGCCGATCTCCCTTCCCCTTGTACAACGGCACAATACATGCACTCTTCCAGTGTATTGGTACCATTGACACAGCAAAGCACACATTGAAAAGTCTCACCAACCAATCTATTATCACATCTCCACCCTTCTTTATACACTCCACAGCAATACCATCCAAACCTTCTGCTTTTCCCGCTCTCATTTGTTTCACTGCTTCTTTCACCTCATTTTCCTCAATCCTTTCATTCATTCCCTGCCACCTGGGTGGCCTGGGTAACCTATCTCCATCCACCTCTGCTTCAATCACTGCTTCTCTTCCATCTCTTGTATTTAACAAAGATTCAAAATACTCGGCATATCTTTTCCTCACTTCAACTGGTTCCACTAGTAATTCTCCATTTTCATCTTTCACTGACTCTTCCCTCTTTTGTCCTCCTTTCCTTACTTTATTTACCTCCTTCCAGAACATCTTCTTTCGTTCTTCAAAATTCTCACTCAGCCTTTGACCCCACCTTTCGTTTGCATCTTTTTTCGCTTCTCTAATTTTCCGTTTTGCCTCTCTCCTTTTCTCCTTGTACCTCTCCCATACCTCAACACTACCATCCTGTAAAACCCTCTCAAAACACTGTCTCTTCTCCTCAACTGCCTTTCTCACCGTATCATTCCACCACTCGCTTCCCTTCCTGATACCTCTGCCTCCTACTTTCCTTTTGCCGCATACTACCTCTGCACATGCTTAACTACTATAATTAAATCCTGATCACCTCATTTGCTTCGGAAGGTTTTGTGATCCGTGTATATATGTAAATGTATGTAAATCTCTCTCTCTCTCTCTCTCACACACACACACAGGAAACACACACACCCCTCCCCTCTTCTTCATCAGTGGAAACAAGGTATTTTTCCCCAATTATCAGACCATCGCTCCCTCTCCTACACCGCGTTGATCCCGGTAATACCCTATATTATCCCTAATATTACACTAGTGCCTTCAGGGGGAGATTTCTACTTGAGGGATTTTTCTCTGGACCCCTTTCTCTCTCATGTTCAACCCTTTTACTTTCGAAATTTTAAGACGTTCGCCCCATTAGATTGGCGATTTTAAGAACTTTTACACCATTTCTGTCAATTTTAAGACCTTTTTGCCATTTAGGTGTCGATTTTTTCCTGGCGAGCGATAGCGAGCCTGCAATTTAAGAGGAACCGGCCTTCGGCCGGGACATTTTTCTACCGAAAAATGTACAAATTTATCTTGACAGGGGGTCTAGGGGGTATAATTTTAAGCTTGATGGAGGCCTAGGGAACACAGATGGAGGCCTAGGGAACACACTAAAAACCTCCCCTCTAACACATACCGCCATTTTCATAACAAACCAAACATGAACTCACCGGTGCAATACAAACACCTTAGTTATACATAAGGGCCTCTTTTATTGATTTACTTTAATTTTATTTACATTTTTATTATTTTTTTTTTTTATTATTTTTTTTTTATTTTTTTTTTATCCCCCTTCTTCCCCACTATTTTTGAGATCCTTCCCCCATTAGTTAACTATTTCAAGACTTTTTGCCCCATTTATGTGGCAATTATTAAGACCTTTCGTGTCTTTTGTGTGTCGATTTTTCCTAGCTAGCGATAATGACCTTGCATTTTAGGAGTAATCGGCAGTTGGCCAGGGCATTCTTCTACCAAAAAATTCACACATTAACCTCGAATGTTGCTTTTTTTTTTTTTTTTTTTTTTAAAGTTTGATGGAGGTGTAGGCAGGAAACTAAAAATAATATATATATATATATATATATATATATATATATATATATATATATATATACAGTATATATATATATATATATATATATACATATATATATATATATATATATATATATATATATATATATATATATATATATAATTATAATACAACCATATAAATAAAATTCTCCACCTAAACCACGCTCCAGTTGGAGTGATTTATTGTACTCCCCCATCGTATCTTATTCATATCTTTCCCATTCATCATACGTTAATTGGATAATATATCTAGGAGTTTTTACATCGAGTAATATCCGACTGGGCTCAAATGAATGATATATTGTATATCATTTGTATAAAATCCACTTAGATATATTTTTGCGATGAAATTCGCATCTACTTAATTTAATATATAGCTGACAACATTTAGAGAGATTTTAATCCCCCCACTGTTATATGTTACCTATATAATTACCCTACAAACGAACCGCTTTGTTAGAACTTTAGTCGGTTTCATTCCAGCCGACGGTATATTGCAAAGTCCCCATAAATATGTATCAGTAATTTTGAAGATGTAGTGAAATATGGTGGTAATTATCTACAATTGGCATTAGTAAAGTACAAAGGCATGGTAGCTTCATATTTGTCCATTACTTATCAATAAATAAGTTACTAAGGTGTTGAATTTACCGTCAGTTGAAATCAAACTGACTATAGTGTGTCTGTTTTTGTTTGCATTCTTATGTATCTCTCTGCATGACTTTAACCTTTAGAAGATACGATTATGCATTTCATTTTTGTTTTCTGGCTATTACAGACGATTTGTTTCTGATTAGGATGGATCTATTGAAGTCCGAGGGTTAATTGACACAATCGTTACCCTTATAATTCCCACAGATCCTTCCTGAACTGCATACAATCGTCTATGGTGGCCAAGATTATCTGTCAAAATGCGGGTTAAAGTCCTTTGTATACTATATAAGTGACACAAGGCTCAGACTATGCCTGTAACCCCTTCGGTATCGGCGACGTATGTTAAATTTGAAATTCTAGCAATGATTTTTAATCAGTTTTTAGAAGGGCCTCCAGCAATGAACAGGCTTCGAACTATCTTATTTAACCTTTTCTACTACCACAGATCCTTCTAAATCGTGTATATATAGATAAAATAAATAAATAAATAAAAGATGGGGCCGGTACAGAAGAAGTTAACTACGGGGGGGGGGGGGGGGATTATGGAGTGAAAATGGTAGATCAAAATGGTAGATGAAAATGGTAGATGAAAATTAAATGGTTAATGCATACAACCTACTACCATGGACCCAAACGCTGACACATATTAACACATACATACACACTCACTCTCAAATTCACAATCAGGCACACACAAACGCGTAATCACATACAAGGGTTAACACGCGTACCCTAAGGCACACACACACACACACACACACACACACACACACACACACACACACACACACACACACACACACACACACACACACACACACATTTTTAAAGCAAAGTTAGACAATTGTTACTCAGGAAGCGGGACAATACGAGCCTAAAAGCTCAACTCCTGTATACTACAATTAGGTAAATACACACACACACACACGCACACATTTTTAAAGCAAAGTTAGACAATTGTTACTCAGGAAGCGGGACAATACGAGCCTAAAAGCTCAACTCCTGTATACTACAATTAGGTAAATACAATTAGGTAAATACACACACACACACACCAACATACACATCCCACCTAACCACTAGTTAACACATCCTCGAAAAATGAAAAATAAACTCTCCACGTCAAGTCAATTCCAACCAAAGCAATAACCAAAATATAAAAATGGAGAGATAAAAAATGTATTCGATTTCAGCAACTGGACCTCAGACAGAAAGGCTTTATTAGTTTTTTTTTTTTTTTTTTTTTTTTTTTTTTTATTTTTTTTTTTTAACCAGGCTCTGATATTTCGTACAGTTTCTTACGTACAGTACATCTGACTGGACCTGTTGTTGCTTCATTTCCTTTGTACACATAATCTTACGTATGGAAGTTAGATTAGTACGACTGAATGTAACCTTTTCAAGATCCGATTACGCATTTCTTTTCTGCTTTCTGGCTATTATTAGACCGTTTTATTCAGAAAAGGAAGGGTTTATAAAAGTCAGAGGGTTAATTTACCATTATAATTCCCACAGATCGCTCCTAAACGGTGTAAAACTGTCGAATGATAGCGAGAATATATGGTCAAAATGCTTCATAATCATCAAAGGGTTAAATTAGTATGCCTGAATTCAACTGTGTTATAGATCAGCTGACTAATTACATACATTACCGACTGCATATTAAACTATACTCTTAACCCCTTTGATTCTGTCTAAAAATATATTATGTTATGCAGTTTAAGAAGGATCTATGTTATTAAGAGGGTTTATTGAGACAGTATTCATCCATTCGAGTCGTTGTTGTTGTTCCCCAAGCTGCCTGGCCGAACAGCCCCAAGGCCCCGAACAAGGCCAAGGCCATAACCGAGCGCCCCCACAGAACCCTCCCTGCCGACCACAATAAAGCCTGTGTGACCGAAGCCACTCCATGGCGGGGAGCTGAGGAGGGCGACAGAAACGCCCGGGAAGCATATTTCCGAAGTCGAGACTAGAAACCAAAGCCCCACCCAGGGCCCTGTGTCCCTCAGCAATTATGACGAGAAAGCTGAGGGGCAAAGGAAAAAATGTGACGCTTTGGCTTCCAATCTTGGTAGATTGGGAGGTCAATCCACGGAAGAGACGCCGTCACTTGAGATCCAGAAAATATATAAGTAAAAGGAACAGTCAGAGTAAGCTATGGGTATGGCAGAGATCGCTCAGTTCTCACTCTGATAGACCAGCCAATCGAGTCGTAGAGGTAGATTATAAACAAACGAATATCGTCTAATGGTAACCAGAATATGATGAGAATTTCGTAATGGAGGTGAAGGAGTTATAATTCATTCTCACTAATTTTGCTTCCCAACATAAGATCATGTACTATATATAACTCGAATATGTTTATGTAGGAGGTTGTATACATGTCAACCCTCTTCATCTGATTGTGTCCCTGCATTCACACGCAATTCACCATTATTAAAGCTTTAATTGTCTGTGTTGGCTGCTTTTTAAATTATGTTCTGAATATATGCGATGCGTATTTATTTGCTCATTTATTTAGCTTTATATTAATTATTTACTTAGTTTCCTTGATAGACCTCCATCAAGCTTAACGAAACAACCCCCAAGACCCTCCTTCAAGATAATTATATTTGTACATTTTTTGATAGAAAAATGTCCTGGCCGAAGGCCAGTTACTCTTAAATTACAGGCTCGCTATCGCTCGCCAGGAAACAATCGACTCCTAAATAGTACGATAGGTCTTAATATTGACAAAGAAATAGGTCGAAAAGTCATAAAATCGCCATACTAATGAGCCGATCGTCATAAGATCTGAAAACTAATGGGACTAAACATGAGGAAGAAAGGGAGCCAGAAAAAACAACCATCCCCCCTTAAAGTACTGAGAGCTGTTCTCTATTAAAACACCCATCCCCCCTTAAAGTACTGAGAGCTGTTCTCTATTAAAACAACCATCCCCCCTTAAAGTACTGAGAGCTGTTCTCTATTAAAACAACCATCCCCCCTTAAAGTACTGAGAGCTGTTCTCTATTAAAACAACCATCCCCCCTTAAAGTACTGAGAGCTGTTCTCTATTAAAACAACCATCCCCCCTTAAAGTACTGAGAGAGCTGTTCTCTATTAAAACACCCATCCCCCCTTAAAGTACTGAGAGCTGTTCTCTATTAAAACAACCATCCCCCCTTAAAGTACTGAGAGCTGTTCTCTATTAAAGCAACCATCCCCCCTTAAAGTACTGAGAGCTGTTCTCTATTAAAACACCCATCCCCCCTTAAAGTACTGAGAGCTGTTCTCTATTAAAACAACCATCCCCCCTTAAAGTACTGAGAGCTGTTCTCTATTAAAACAACCATCCCCCCTTAAAGTACTGAGAGCTGTTCTCAATTAAAACCCCTTGAAACTCTGACGCGTTTTAGCAGTTTATTTTGGCTATTATTGGACGATTTTGTGCAGCTTAGGAAGGTTCTGTGGGTATTAATAGGGTACAGACTATCTCAATCAACCCTTTGACTTCCATATACCGTTACTAATCTAAATATAATCGTCTAATAGTAGGGAGAAAACAGAAAAGAAACGCATATTGGAGCTTGAAAGGGTTAATAATGACGAGTTAATAAAGCTTGACCCTTAACCTCTCATAACCCCTTGAAGATCATGACGCGTTTTGACAGCTTATTCTTGCTATTTTAGACGATTTTATGCAGTTAAAGAAGGATCTGTTGTAATTATATTGGCAAAAACTAGCTCAATTATCTCTCTGAATACAACCATTCAGTAATAACCAGAAAACAGAAAGGAAAGGCGTAATAGGATCTAGTAATGGATAACCTAGGTTAGCATAGGATTGTCTCAAACTCTATAATAGTAATAACGTAGTGTATTTATGTTATTATGTAACAGGTGGACGTATGGACAACTGTACGAACAGTTGACCAGATAATTCCACCAGGTTAATCTTTTAACGAATATAATTTTGTCATTGGTAAATCAACCAATATTGTTAGGTTAGGATAAGTTAGATTATAACTTATATGTTGGCGCAGGTTATGTTAGCCCAGTTGTTATTATTACACAGGTTGAGATCTATAGGTTGAGTCGCCCAGGAACTGTATGAACTAACTCAAGATGGTTGCATAGTAAAGTGTGAGACAGGCGATTTTTTTTTTTTTTTTAAATTCCAACTACTCCCTCTTTGGTATAGGAGACAGGAGAGTAGGGCAGTAATAGTGTGGTCCAGACTCCTGCCAAAACCCTGGGCCATATACGCCAGCCTGGCACACCAAAGGTCCACTCAGTTATAGTTATGGTATAGTGTGTGGGGGGAGGGGGGGGGGGGTAACAGTGGGCAGGAAGAGGAGAGGGAATCATGGTAGGTGGAGTAACGAGGGGGGAGGAAGGAAGGAGTAACAAGAGGCGGGGGTGGAGGGGAGAGGGATGCAGGGCTGGAGAAGAGGAAGGTGAGGGGTAACAGGAGGTGGAGGGTGGAGGAAGGTGGGAGTACAAAGGAATACAAAGGAATACAAAGGAGAACAAACTGCAACAGACCTATTGGTCCTTACGGGGCAGTTTGGATATCTAAAACTACTAATCTACTGACTACGAGGTAGAGAAAAGGATAGCAAAGAAGAAGGCTCCTCCCCACCCACCACTCCCTCCAGCTAATGCTGGCATGGAAACAGATAGGAAAAATACCATGCAGTATTGAAAAACTGACACGGAAATTCGAACAGGACAGGGAGAAAAAAGAAGTTTATTTGTAATCTAAGCTAACTCTATTTACTACAATTCTGAAAGGGAACAGATGTATGAAAATCATATACATTGCGGTATGCGTTGACATTTCGATGCGCGTTATGCTGAAAGAAACTGTGTTAACCGGGGGTTATTTGCCATGTGTATACACAGATGGTTCTTAAATGTTACGACAGTATTACAGTTTACAATGTCGAGGGTAGTCGGTTCCCAATTATTCACAACGCGGTTGAAGAAGAAATGCTTTCGCCTCGTGAGAATGAAAACGCTTGCCTATAGCTTATAACCATTGTTTCTCGTGTTTGCTTGATTGATCGTAAATAATTCGCTTACATTTAGGTTGCTGAATCCCTTGAAGATTTTGAACACCTCTATTAGGTCACCTCTCATTCTGCGCTTTGTTAAGCTAAACAAATTTAGTTCTTTTAAGCGCTCTTCGTACGGTTTATTACGCAATCTAGGTATCATTTTAGTGACTCTGCGTTGCAACCCTTTCAAGTTTATTTATGTCCTTTTGGTAGTACGGTGACCAGAATTGCACGCAGTATTCGAGATGGGGGACGCACCAATGAGTGACTAGAGTAAGTATGATTTTTTCTGATTTGAATTTGAATGTTCTGCCGATGAAACCCACCAATTTATTAGCAGTTTTATTACCTCTGTACACTGTTTTACTCGGCTTCAGGTCACTTGATATTATAACTCCCCAGATCCTTTTCATTATTTGTATTTGATAGTTGAATGTTGTTCATTGAGTAATCTTTTTTAGCGTTGTTACTACCGATGTGTAATACTTTGCATTTTTCTATGTTGAATTTCATTTGCCATTTTTCTGCCCAGTTTTCTAAAGTGTCTAGGTCACCTTGTAGTTTTTGCCAATGTACTGTTGAGGTTACTTTATTAGTATTTTTGTATCGTCAGCAAATTTCGAAATTTTTCATTCTATTCCTTCGTCTAAGTCGTTTATGTAAATTATAAAAAGAATAGGACCTAATACCGAACCCTGGGGAACGCCACTATTTACTTTGCACCAATCCGATTCTTCACCATTTATTACAACTCGTTGTTTACGGTCTGAGAGCCAATTTTCGAGCCATTTCAGAGTTTTTCCTGTTATGCCATGACTTTTTATTTTGTCAATTAGTCTCTTGTGGGGTACGGTATCGAAAGCTTTCTGAAAATCGAGATATATTATATTCAACTGCTCTATCCTTATCATATGTTTTGTAAACATCATTGAAGAAGTCGAGTAAGTTTGTTAAGCATGAACGTTTATTTCTAAAACCGTGCTGAGAATCTTTTATTAAATTATTTTCTTCCAAATGTTTTACTATTTTGTCCCTTATAATGGTTTCCATTAATTTGCCCGTTACCGATGTTAAGCTAATTGGTCGATAATTGCCGGGAGAGGACTTATTTCCTTTTTTTGTATATGGGTGTTCCGTTAGCTAGTTACATTCGTTTGGAACTATCCCAACATTCAAGGATTTGTTGAACAGATTTGCGAGTGGGTTTAATAATTCGTGTTTTGCTTCTTTTAGGATCCTTGGGGATATTTTATCAGGGCCTGGGGTTTTATTAACTTTCAAATTGTTGATTGCGAACAGGATATCGTCTTCATAAATCGTAAAGTTTTCGAGCTCAGTGCCATTTGATTGATTCGTAGGGGTAGGTCGGTTACCGGTAGTATCTTCCGACGTGAAAACTGATGCAAAATAGTTATTTAGGATATTCGCCATTTGTACTTTGTTATCTGTATGATCTCCATTTAGCAGGAGTAGCAGGGGCTGGAGGTGGAGGGGGAGGAAGGTGGGAGTAACAGGAGGTGGAGGTGGAGGGGGGAGGAAGGGGGAAGTAACAGGAGGTGGGGGTAGAGGGAAAGAGGAAAAGGTTGACTGGAAGTGAAGAGGGAAGGGTAAGTGTGGGGGTAGGGATAATGTGTATTCATTGGTAACGCTGTTTTTCTATATATATATGTATAACCAACAGGCAGGATAGCAAGTATAAAAAGCAGCGTTACCAATGCCTGCCAGGTTAGCTTGAATACACTTTAGTAACATGGGTTTGGAAGTGGAGGGACCATATCGGACCAGCAGTTGGCCTCAGGACTGGTTTAAAGTAAGATTTACTGGCTTGGCTTTGGTGATTTTGTTTTGCTTCTCGCTCTCTCTCTCTCTCTCTCTCTCTTTCGCTTTATCTCTCTCTCTTTCTTTCTCTCTTTCTAACTCTCTCTCTATCTCTTTCTCTCTCTACACACACATACACACACACCACCATCCATCCCAACCAAATTCCAGACTTTTTTTGTTTTTTTCTTTTTTTGTTCCGTCATGCATTCCGGGTAAGGGAGATCGTTTAGCTGTAGACGTTTTCCGGTCGTTAGCGCCCAACAGCCCTCGTTAGATAAAGGAGATAGCGATGGTTATTGTATCCTCATGGGCGCCAGTCGGGGCAAAAGTATCGGGGGACGACTTAGCATTGTAAATCGATGCGGCAGAAGGAGCTTACTTTGTCGTTAGAATCCCTTGGTACAGTTACTTGTAAAAAAACGTGGACGCCCTCATGTTTTTCTTTACGCAATTATAACTATCTGCATTGATTTTTGGATAAAACTTACTTCTTAATAACTTGTATATATAGTTTAGTTGTTGGTGTATATATAATTATATTCATAAATTCGTTTCCAAAGATATGCTTACATAATTAAAAAAAAGTGTAATGAGTGGGTTAGAGACTATGGCATCCGAGTGTACAGTCACTTATACAAATTGGCGGACCCCTATGGTTTTCTCTATGCAATTATAACTATCTGGATTGATTTTGTAATGGAACATGCTTTTCAATTTTAGATATCTAATTTTGTAGTTGATGTATAGAAAATATATAAACATATAATTCGTTTCCAGAGATATACTTCCACGATTAGAGGTGAGATCCGCGAGTTACTATGAGAGAGACTACACTGCAAAAACTAACCGTGAAAACAGTTTAAGACAGCAATTTGTCACTACCCCAAACCGGATACAGTACTAAGTTTGACTTAGTGTTTTGCCTTTAATTTGCGACTTTTAGACCTTAAATAGTCAGCAATATTAACGGTTTATTAAGTATACGACCCTCCCCTTCCCCCCCCCCCCCCCAACCCCCTGTACCATGTTCGTTGTTGTCGTGGGGGGGCTGAGGGGCTGGCGAATGAGGTCCAATACTGGAGGATGGGATCTGCTAAGTCTTCGCCCTCTTGCCTTGGTCCCTCGTCGTTAGCTCAACTAATTTTGCATGGTGTTTCCTTTTCCTTCCCCTTTCCTTTCCGCTTCCCTTCCTCTACACCCCCTGACAGACCCCTAGGGTTGGAACCTTTGGCTTTTCTATAGTCGGGCGCTGTTTATCAGGCTATAAGCCATCCATTATTGCGGGTACGTGGAGGCGCCATGCATCAGCGTCGCCGGTGGGACGGGTATTTACCTTAATATTGATCAGCTACCGCCCACCTTAAAAAGGGCAGCCCCCCCCCCCCCCCTAATTGGGTGCTGATCTCTGCGAAAACCCCTGCCTCTGTGAGCTGCTTGGGGTAGAAGGGTTATTCTCCTCTGAAAAGGCTGGTTCTTATTGCTCGCCACTACCAATATTAATCAGGTTGCCCCTTTAGTTAACGACTGGGGAGAATTTGACTACTGTTTCTGACCCTCCTCCACCCAATGCTAGACCTAGCATCTCTGATCAAGAGGGCACCTTGGACTCTCCAGCACCACCACACCAACTCTTCCTAATAGGTCGGTTCTGGTTCATTCTGAACGACATTTGACTACCGATCATGACACCCCACTTCCACCAGATGGAGTTGCTCACAAATCTTCTCAAGTTATTGTTAGCAATACATTGTTCACTCGGCCCTCGCCAACGGTGTCCTTCCTATGTACTAATGGGACCCATTTCTCTATCATGACGCTCATACCGTTTGAGGCCAAATATTTTTCTCGCCGCTGACCTAAGCGCCCACTTCGTGCCGCTCTTGAGGTTCTGAGCACACTGTTTGAGCCGAGATGGCAGAATTATTTAAAAGTTGAGAACCGCCCTCATGATGACATTGATCTTCAAACCAATCTTCGTCAAGAAGTGGGTCCTGTTACCTTGTTCCACCAGTCAAAGACCTCCCGCATCATGGAGGTTCATTCTGAGGAACAATCTTCCTCCATATTATCCTTCTTGGACACTCCCAGTGACTCCTTATTAGGTCACTCTGAAGAGACATTAAACCAATGCATTGTCACAGTCGTCGTCCCCCACAGCGTCCTTGTTAAAGTGGCTGACTTTAAGAATGCAGGCCCTCGTCTGTGTCGTGCATTGCAGTTTGATTATCCAGCTGTACAGAAAGTTGCGACATACACTGTATCATCCTGGAAAGATGTTGACCACAATCGACCAACACTTCGCATTGCTAAACTCTATCTTGATTGCCATAACTTACCACTCTCCATCACATTAGGTGCTGAGTCGCTGCGTGTGCGGCCATTTGTCTGTCGTCCTCGCCAATGTATCGTCTGCTGGAAATTTGGTCAACCGGACAATTATTGTCGCTCTGGAAGGCGCTGCCTACACTGTAGAGTGGATCCTGGTGATGATATTCATCCTACCCCGTGTCTTTCTGTTACTCCGACATGTGCGAATAAGTGCAAGTACGCCGCTGTGACACATTCTTTTGCTCTGTTGCCCTCCACGGCCTTAGCACATACTCTGGTACACTTGACTATCCAATTGCCTTCTCATACTCACCGAGCATTGTCCACAGGCTCCACCAAAATCGCGAGACCTACATCGACTGCATCTCTGTTTTCTTCATGCAACGCATTCATGGATCCACCCCCTGATACATCTCTTGGTAAACCTAGATCTCCATCCGCCCCGCAATCGCAACAAGTACCTGGTCGGTCTTCCTCTCGGTCTCATATACCTAAGTTTACATCGCTAAATCCCAAGCCCCCTCTACCTCAGCGCTAATCCCGTCCTGTTATCCGATCTCGACTTTTATCACAGAAACTACCCTCCATTCCTAAGATCTGGGTCCAGCCCCTCCCTTACGTACCAATCCTCGACATCTAAAACGAAACCCCTTGACCCTCGCGTACCACAAAACTCCAGAATACCACAAAAACAACTACCGCAATCCCTAAGTGTACCCTCACATCCCTCGTTCACATTAATGGTAACCCTGACGATGTTGAGCAAGCGGTTGCAGCTTGCAAACCCTTGGTTGTTACTTGATCATGACAGTTCCTGTGGGTGTAATGATTGCGGTAAACAGTTCTTCTCCGATCATATCCCCTCTCCAACTGACACTTGGTCGAAAGAATTTGAGATTTTTTGCCGGACCGCACCTTTTGATGTCCCGCTTTCCTCACACAAACTTGAGTACATGTATGTTGACCATGTTAAGGGTTCAACCCTTTCTCTGGCTGCTCTGATAGAGCGCATTAAGCACCAACACGATCTCATGGATACAAACCTAGTCACATACCGCATCTTCGGTTTGCAAGTACTACTCCATGACCCGCTTGTCTGCCGCAAGAGATTGCGTAACCCTACCTCTTTCCCTACTAATTCCCCATTTACAACTAAACTTGTCAAGCCTTCTGTTCTGCACCACGATGACTCCTCTCCAACATCGGGGGCAGCCATCTCCATAATGGTAGTCGATCGGATGCCTCAGGACCCGCATATAGATATTGAGATTTCTGACGACCTGATTGACTTGTCTGATGTTGCAGGTACCACCCGATGCATATAAGATTGCCCTCCTCTAATCGACTGCAATGGTGTTAGCTTTTCACAGAACGATTCCGCACATGACACCTATTGTGGGTGTTCATTTTGTTTGTTACCATATATTAGGTATTCATTGACTTCAACGGAACACGACATCGCTTCCCGTGTGCATTCTTCATCTCTTTGCGACATGGTCCGTCATTGTCTCTTTCTGAACATGGACCACACTGTCTCTGCGTTGAACATTTACGACAAAACCTCGAAACTCCCGATTTTCTTACTAAACTACAATCTCAGCTTGATCAACTTCTTGACAATTTACCTTCTTTTGCCGTCCCTCCTTAACTTTGCTCCACTCCGCTCCTATCTAAAGACTATACATAAATTCAATGTACTTTAACTGACCTGTATATATTTGTTCTTCCACGTTCTCGACATTTCATTGGTCTCCTAGCTTTATAAGTGGCTTTGGCTCAGTATACAATTTTCATCATCATCATCATCATCATCATTATAAGTCTACGACCCTTGAAAATACAGCATGTTGTCCAAATGGCTGACTATCCTGTGACCGTAAACAAATAAATAGGAATATAATCAACAGTGAAATAAATTGGGATGAGAATGAATTTCGCATTATTATAAAGTTCTCTAGATTTGGCCAAAATACAAAATAATGCACAACTTGTTTTCGGAGTTATTTCTGGAACTGATTCAGAAAGTCCGCAATCAACTCCAAAGTAACCCTTAGAAGATACAGTGACGCATTTATTGTCTATTTTCTGGCTATTATTAGACGATTTTTTTCTCAGATTAAGAAGGGTATTTCGAATTCAGAGGGTTGATTGAGATAGTCTTTACCCTTATAATTCCCACAGATTCTTCCAAAGTTGCATAAAGTTGTTTAATGATAGCCAAAATAAACTATAAAAATGCGCCATAATCATCTAACACTACATAGAAGAAAATGAAGGAAAGGATGATTGAATATTGAGAGATGTATTTCATATTTTCCACCTAGAGTAAATAGGATCCTTAAGTTACCATCTTTTTGCAAGTCCTTATATAAACTCTCTTTCTCTCTCTCTTGCGATGTCTATACTTTATATATCTTACCATTTCAATCATTGTTTTTTGATCAATTTATATAACTGTCTATCTATCTAACTATACATCTGTTTATTCATGTATTGATATATCAACTACTCTACCTGTCTTAACCCTTTGAAGATTTTGACGCAGTTTGTCAATTTATTCTGGCTATCATCAGACAATTTTATACAATTTAGGAAGGATCTGTTGGAATTACAAGGTTAAGGACTATCTCAACCCTCTGACTTCCATATATCCTCCCTAAGCTGTATACAATCTTCTAATAATCGCCAGAAAAGAGAAAAGAAATACGTAATCAGATCTGTTAAGGTTAAGTCACCCATGCCAACTCTATAAACTGTAAGCATTATAATTGTTTGTTCCTGCCCTGTGTTCTTCAGCTCTAACCTCCTTATGTATGTGTGTCTGTTTATTTAAGGGGAGGTTTTTAGTTTGTTGCCTAGACCTCCATCAAGCTTAAAATTACACCCCCTAGACCCCCTTTAAAGATAAATGTGTACATTTTTCGGTTGAAAATTTTCCCGGCCGAAGGCCGGTTCCTCTTATATTTCAGGCTCGCTATCGCTCGGCAGGAAAAAATTGACACTTAATTTGCATGAAAGATCTTAAAATTGACAGTAATGGTGCGAAAGTTCTTAAAATTACCAAACTAATGGAGCGAATATCGTATAATCTCAAAAGCAATGGGTCCAGAAAAATATCCCTCAAGGGAAATCTCCCCTTAAGATTAATATATCATGTAGTCCACCCGTATTGAAACACTTACGCCATCTACAGTATATAACGCTGTATGCACTTATCTCTTCCTATTATCTGTTCGTCGGCTCTAACCTCCTTATTTATGCCTCTCTCCATTCACAGGAGTTGGGATTCCGGCAACTACTCTTGTCTGCCACCTAACGTGCAGGCTTCCTCGGTGTTCGTCTATGTTAGTCAGGGTAAGGCCCAGAACACTAATCTATATTTACTGATTTTATATTTGTGTTTTATCCCTCGTTTTTTGTTTATGTGTTAAAGTCTGCTAAAGTTTATTTATTCATGTGTATGTTACTTCTGACTATTGTTAACATTTCCTTGTAAACAACATGTACTTATTTGTAGCAGTAATCCTTTTTTTCGGTTTTTTTGTTTTTGTTTTTTTTCTACGTCAATGAGGGTAACTTGGATAAATTGTGAGCTTCCTGTGCTAATTTCAGCTCTGGTTATAAATATTCCTAATGTATGCATATTTACGTTTCTCCTGCTTAAGTTTCCTACATAGTTTGTGTGCGTTAGTGACAGTTAGTTACAAGTTTTTCATGCTAAGTTGGGCTCTGGTTATACTGTTTATATATTTTCCTCATTCTGACTTATGTTTGTGTCTTTTGATTCAGTCTCCATGATAAGGTCGTTAATACTCATTGGTGGTGGTAAGTTAGCTAAGTTACAATTGTCGGTTTTATTCCAGCTGACGGTATATGGAGTCCTTGAACAACTGATATTTCTATACTTGTTGCAAAAATATGATATTTCTACCTCTTTGCATGATGTAAATACCGAGTTTTCATAATTAACGAAATATTTCACTTCAGAATCTTGAAAATAGCCGTGTAAATAGATTCCAATTTACCGTCAGCGGAAAATAAAAATAAATTATATCTTCGTTTACTTACCTGTGTTTGGTAAAGTAATGGTTCCTCCAGCTGAGTCTTGTTCTACATGATCAGTGTATATTCTAGTTGAGGGTCCTCTGAGGTCATTCTAGTTGAGGGTCCTCTGAGGTCATTCTAGTTGAGGGTCCTCTGAGGTCATTCTAGTTGAGGGTCCTCTGAGGTCATTCGCTACAGATCTACGTGAACGAGGGTAAGTTGGTTAAGGGAAGATGGGTCGTTTTTATGGTCCCTCTTCTCCCTCATGCTTAGCCCCTTTACTTCTCTGATTTTATGATGTTCGGCCCATTAGTTTGGCGATTTAAGACCTTTCGTCCCTTTTCTGTGTCAATATTAAGACTTTTCGTGTCATTTAGGTGTCAAATTTTTCCTGGCGAGCGATAGCAAGCATGTAATTTAGGAAGAAGCGGCCTTCGGCCGGAATATTTTTCTACCCAAAAATGTACAAATTAATCTCGAAGGGGGTTCCTGGGGTTGTTATTTTAAGTTTGATGGAAGTCTAGGGAGGAAACAATAATACATAAATACAAAAGAAAAAGAAAAAATCGACCGAAAATGTAACCATAAGAAGTCTTTGTTGGGATTAGTTACTTAGTTGAGCTTTGATAATTACTTTCCTCATTCTAGTGCTTACATGTTTTATGCAAGTTCCCTGTAGTACTTGGCTATGTTAATGACGGTAAATTAACTAAGTTACTGGATTATCTAAGTTAGGTTAGGCTCTTTATATTTATGTTTTCTCGATTTTTCTCTTACTTTGGTGCTGGTGCAAGCTACCGAGAGTTACTGTTTCATTGTTAAGGGTTTTATACAGTATATATATAATAATATATATATACTGTATATATATATATACTGTATATATATATATATATATATATATATATATATATATTTATATATGTATATATAATAATATAGATATTATATATATATATACCGGTATATATATATATATATATATATATATACAGGGTGATTCAGTAACCCTTTTCATAAATTTAATGGCAAATTCGGGAGACAAAAATAAGACTAATTTACTCTATGACCCTTAGGGTGAGTCTTTGATATGATGGAGATATTACACCTTTAAAGTTATCGATAGATAGACAAGACAAAAATCTAAGGAGTGAGAATGAAAATGTCGTTGCTAACTGGCAGGGTAGTGTAACCAAGACTTGGTATCAAAATGGCTGCATACGGTAGCTGGATGCAGTTCGTTTCACAATTTACAAAGGTACATTACTACTGTATTTGTATTATCATCATCATTATTATTAATAATCATTGTATTAGTAGTAGTAGTAGTAGCAAGGGGAGAAGCAGGCGGCGGAGGATAAGTAAGAGGAAGAGGAGGAGGAGTAAGTGGTGGAAGAGGGGTAAGTGGAGGAGGAGGGATCTTCCTGCCGACTTTGAGCTTTGATACTCCGCTCGCTCGTCTTAATGAATCTTGAATCAATCTGTACATGAATCTAAAGATTGTTTCTTTGCTTACACGTGCTATGTAAATGGTTGCATATGGTAGCAGTTGTCTCAATGCTCAAAAGAACATTAACATTTTATCATCATCATCATAATTAATACTCTATTCATCGTAGCTGTAGTAGTAGAAGTAATAGTCGTAGTTGTATTATTATTATTATTATTATTATTATTATTATTATTAGGTCAAGTTATGTCATTAGCATGTTATCATTAATTATTTATACAGTATTGTGATATTTATTGTTATTATTATTATTGATTGGTGCTGTTGATGGTTTGTACAGTAATGTTTTCATGTGGTGCTTTAAAGCTTCTCATTATGTTGGTTTTTGTTATTATTTTATCATAAATAAATTTATGGTTAATGAAAATCTCATGTTTGTACATAGTTTATTTACAAATACTTTACAATACAGTATTACAGTATACATTTTGATACCAAGTCTTGGTTACGCTACCCTGCCAGTTAGCAACGACATTTTCATTCTCACTCCTTAGATTTTTTTCTTTTCTATCTATCGATAACTTTAAAGGTGTAATATCTCCATCATATCAAAGACTCACCCTAAGGGTCATAGAGTAAATTAGTCTTATTTTTGTCTCCCGAATTTGCCATTAAATTTATGAAAAGGGTTACTGAATCACCCTGTATATATATAATGTATATACTGTATATATATATATATATATGTATATATACTGTATATATATATATATATTATATATATATATATATATATATATATGTATATGTATAAGTATATATATATATATATATATATATATATATATATATATATATAAATATATATGTATAGATATATTTATATATATGTATATACAGTATATATATATATATATATATATATATATATATATATATATACAGTATATATATATGCACTTATTTCTTTGTTTATTCTGACTACAAGAGAGTGGACGTTTTGGTATTTAGAAACAACAAAAACATAATATAGTAAACAAGCATTACCAAAATGTTGAAGAAATATTGTAAGCCATAAATTTTGAGAAAGTGTAGGTTAATATTTTGAAGACGAGAGGCTGCAGCAACATGTTTTTTGTAAAGAAGGAAAAAATACCAATATTTTTGAGAAGAAGAGTACCCCATAATTTACTGAAAACTTGGCCCGATATTTAATAGGACAAAACAAGCAATTTGTCAGCGGCAGGGTGAGATTTTTTGGTCGTTAATATTTAGTCTATGTAGGCGGTGGGGAGATAGGTCCGTGGTGTTTGTGTATGTGTGTGTGTGCGTGTGCGTGTGCGTGTGCGTGTGTGTGTGTGTGTGTGTGTGTGTGTGTGATATATATATATATATTTTTTTTTTTTTGTTTTTTTTTTTTTCTGTTTTTTTTTCAAGCCGAGGGCCGATGAAGCTGTAAATAAAAAAAAAAATACAACTTTCTTTGATCTCAAGTGATCAACGTACTGACCTTAGCTGTCACTAAGGTTAAGTAAGGTCTACTTACCCTACAGCTACCAAGACATGAATTACATGAAATTCGTGGTCCTTATTTATTTCGAATTATGGAAGTATATAAAATTATCTAGAAACGAATTTATGAATATAATTTTCCGTACTTCAACTACAAAACACTGTATACTCTTGATTGAAAAGCAATTTCCATCCAAAAATCAATCCACTTATTTATGATTGCATAAAGAAAAGCATACCGGATCTATGAATGTTAATAAGGGACTGTAGCGGGGTGGTGGTAGGAGGGAAGGGGTGGGGTAGGACGTGAGCAGGGAACCAAGCCTATTTTCTTTCACGGCCAGAAGTGTTTTGACAAGAATCTCATCTGCAGACCGAGAGATTCAATCGAGGTTTCAAGTAAATACTGGAGAGAAGAGAAAACCATAAACTATACAGTAGGAAGAAGAGTAAACCAACAACAAGGGACTGTCGAAAAGATAAATTAGAAATGCCCCCCACCCCCTAAAAAAAAGGAAAAAGAAAAAGAACAAAAAAATAGAAAAAGTGGGGATTGGGCCTGAGTAAATAGATCGATAGATAGATAGATAGGCAGAAGTGAAGAGATACAAGAGCAACAGCAAGAGAAAGTGCAGCGATGTTGCAGGAAGGGAATCATTAGTATTCCTTCCCCGCCTGGCCTGAGAGAGAAAAGACAAGTGAGGAACCAACATATACGGGTGTGTGTGTATATGTGAGAGAGAGAGAGAGAGAGAGAGAGAGAGAGAGAGAGAGAGAGAGAGAGAGAGAGAGAGACGCAGAGCAACAGCAAGAGAAAGTGCAGCGATGTTGCAGGAAGGGAATCATTAGTATTCCTTCCCCGCCTGGCCTGAGAGAGAAAAGGCAAGTGAGGAACCAACATATACGGGTGTGTGTGTATATGTGAGAGAGAGAGAGAGAGAGAGAGAGAGAGAGAGAGAGAGAGAGAGAGAGAGAGAGAGAGAACAAAAGACATAGGGATGGCGGTATACTGGCTAGAGTGTGTGTGTGTGTGTATCTGTGTGTGTGTGTGTGTGAGAGAGAGAGAGAGAGAGAGAGAGAGAGAGAACAAAAGACATAGGAATGGCGGTATACTGGCTAGAGAGTGTGTGTGTGTGTGAGAGAGAGAGAGAGAGAGAGAGAGAGAGAGAGAGAAAAAAATAAAAATAAAGTGAGGAACCAACAGATACGGGTGTGTGTGTGAGAGAGAGAGATATTTACATATTTGATTCCAGCCAGGCGGTTAGGACTCAATTCTAGTAGGGATAGCAAGCCCAATAGAAAGGGAAAGTGGAAGGAAATGCTAACAAAGGAGAAGAGAGAGAGATAAATTTACATAGATTTTTAAATCGATACACTGGCCACACAGACTTTACGATCCCAGCGAGGTGGTCAGTACTGTACTTAATTCTAGTAGGGATAGCAAACCCAATAGAAAGGGAAAGTGGAAGGAGAGAATAGCAAGGAAGAAGAAGAAGAACAGTGAGAGAGAGAGAGAGAGAGAGAGAGGGAGGGGGAGGGAGGGAGAGGGAGAGAGGGAGGGAGAGTAGTCCTTGATAGTTTGTGAGGGAGATACTCATGCATCAAGCGTTGTAAGGGCTACTATTTCCCCGCCTCACTCTTCCCTTCCTGTTTACACCAATGTTGCTGCAAACCTAACAGCTCACCGACATGGGTTATAAATTGACCCCTTGCGCGTTTCAGACTATAAGGAAGTTGGAGCCATAAACATCGATAAGGGGAGACAGACCGTTTGTTTGGTCATTCATTCCTTTATTTCTTAGTTTCATCACTAGACCTCTATCAAGATTAAAACAAAAAAAACCTAGACCCCCTTTCAAGATATATTTGTACATTTTTCGATAGAAAAATGTCCCGAGTTTCTCTTAAAATATCAGGCTCGCTATCGCTCGCCAGGAAAAAATCAATAACTAAATGGCACGAAAGGTCATAAAATTGACAACAGAAATGGGGCGAAAGGTGTTAAAATCGCCAAACTAATGGGCCGAACGTCTTAAAGTCTCAAAACTAATGGGGGCTAAACATGAGGGAGAAGGGGGTCCAAAAAAAGGGTCTTCCTCCCCTTAAGCAGAAATACAATAATAATGTAGGTTTCCAATGGATAAACAGTATGTTGAATTGGGTTTTATGTATTTATAGAAACACTACAACCGCAATTTAGGTGGTCATTCTGTAAATTAGCGATGTATACAGCTCCAACTTCTTTATAGAATGAAACTCACAAGTGGTCATTTGAGGTCCTGTTTAGAATTCCCTGGGTATTTTTTTTTTTTTTTTTTTATTTATTTATGTAACTATTATTTTTTTTTGTATTTTTTTTTTTTTTTTTTTTGGAGAGTAAAGGTGGTATCGCAGGAGAGCTTTTAAAGTCAATTAATATTCGATGATCAAAACATTTCTGGCAACATTTCGGGAATACTTTGCACCGGTATTGGAAACTAGACTGATGGTAGATGAATTAAGGTGCCCGAAATACTTGTAATGTAGACCTTATAAGCGGCCAGACCAGAATTGAGGTTAAATGTTGAGGGAACAAGCGCTCGTGTGATACCGGCTTAAGGGGGGTCACTTTCTTTTTTCTCTTTCTCTCCTTTTCTCTCTTTCTCTGGCTTTTATTCATTCGGCCCCATTCAGCTAACTATTTTAAGACGTTTATCCCCATCCAGGTGTTAATTTCTTCCTGGCGAGCAAGCCAGCATTGTATGGAGAAATCCGGCTTCACCGGAGACATTTTTCTATCGAAAAATGTACACATTTAGCTTGCTGTCAAACAACAAATATATATATATGCTGGCTCGCTACCGCTCGCCAGGAAAATATTGACACCTGGATGGGGGTAAACGTCTTAAAACAGTAGTCTGAATAGGGCCGAATGGATACAAGCCAAAGAGAGAGAGGGAGAGAAAGAGAAAACAAAAAGCGAGGTGGGCTCCCTTAACGGGCGTGGGGGATTGTACTGAATACAACAATATATGGGTATTGTTACAATCCTATATATGGGTATTGTTACAATCCTATATATGGGTATTGTTACAATCCTATATATGGGTATTGTTACAATCCTATATATGGGTATTGTTACAATCCTAATATGGGTATTGTTACAATCCTATATATGGGTATTGTTACAATATATGGGTATTGTTACAATCCTATATATGGGTAGTGTTACAATCCTATATATGGGTATTGTTACAATCCTATATATGGGTATTGTTACAATCCTATATATGGGTATTGTTACAATCCTATATATGGGTATTGTTACAATCCTATATATGGGTATTGTTACAATATATGGGTATTGTTACAATCCTATATATGGGTATTGTTACAATCCTATATATGGGTATTGTTACAATCCTATATATGGGTATTGTTACAATCCTATATATGGGTATTGTTACAATCCTATATATGGGTATTGTTACAATCCTATATATGGGTATTGTTACAATCCTATATATGGGTATTGTTACAATCCTATATATGGGTATTGTTACAATCCTATATATGGGTATTGTTACAATCCTATATATGGGTATTGTTACAATCCTATATATGGGTATTGTTACAATCCTATTCGGGAGGGACATATTAACTAAATTATAAACCTATACACTGAAAATGGACAGCAGAAGACAGTAATATACAACGTTTGAAAAGGTTTTACAATATATCCACCTCGTATATTGAAAAGGTTTTACAATATATCCACCTCGTATATTGCGAATGCGATACCTTAATTAACTGAAATACTTAAGGGGAGATGGGTCGTTTTTCTGGACCCCTTTCTCCATGTTTAGCCCAATTAATTTTCAGATTTTAAGACGTTCGGCCCATTAGTTTGGCGATTTTAATACCTTTCGCCCCATTTCTTTGTCAATTCTAAGACCTTTAGTGCCATTTAGATGTCGAATTTTTACTGGTGAGTGATAGCGAGCCTGTATTTTTTAGACGAACCGTCCTCTGGCCGGGACATTTTTCTACCGAAAAAATTAAAAATTTTGCTCCTAGGGGGTATTATTCTAAGCTTGATGGAGGTCTAGCGAGGAAACTAAAAAGTAAATTAATACATTAATTAATAGACCAAAAAACCGGCCACTAGCCCTTTAAAGCTGTCACTCTGGTTCCTCTAAGACTGACCACTCAAATTCCGACATATATTTCATCCTATGACTTAACTGCTTTAAACTTCGTGTGCCCAGGCATTTTGACCCCAGCAACATTTCATTCAGTAACCATCTATCCCTTGAACTGCCAGAGTTACTATAATTTTAAACTAAGTAGAACCTCTCATATTCACCCATGCAGTTCCTCCCAAAGGGAACATAAATCTAGGAAACTCTTAAACTGGATATCGTTCTATGCTGGGATACTGGAAAATGGATATCACAGGCCCGGCCAACTGGGACAAAATGATTTTATCTTAATTATATGCTTTATATAATCAAACGTATACTACATATACTACATATACTACATATATTAATACTACATATATTAATATCTAGAGTGTTTTTATACATTTTGAGAGCATATATATATATATATTATATTTATTAGGCACTAAAATTACATAACATTATTTGTACACATCACATCCAAACTTAGACCTCGAGGACAAGGAGACAGGTGAAGCCCCCCCCCCCCCCTCTCCTCCACATGTTTGCGTTTTCAGTATGATGATGGCATTTTATATGTAAAATGTATCAACAAACAATTGTATTCAGCTCAATATAGACCTCTACGAACCAAATGGTTATGCCAAAAATGTATAGATGCTTTGCCTCTCCCGGGTCCATTGAAAACTTGTATATATTTGCCTTAATTTAAGGGAGGATGGGTGCATATATGTCGGAGAGGGTTAAGGGAGGATGGGTGCATTTATGTGCTTGTTTATTTGTCTTTCTGTATTGTTTTAAAGTTTCCTCCCTAGACCTCTATCAAGCTTAAAAAAAACGCCCCTACACCCCCTTCCAAGAAAAATGCCCCAGCCGAAGGCCGCTTCCTGTTATAATTACAGGCTCGCTTTCGCTCGCCAGGAAAAGTAAATCTACACCTAAATGGCACGAAAGGTCTTGATATCGATACACAAATGGGACGAAAGGTCTTCAAATCGACAAACTAATGGAGCGAACGTCATAAAATCTCAAAACTAATGGGGCTAAACATGAGGGAGAAGGAGGACCAGAAAAACGTCCCATCTCCCCTTAAGCTATGCATCATCCTACTCAAAGAATTAAAATTGAGAAGTAAAAACTCTCAGTTAAATACAATTACCCTGGAGAGTTAACCCTTCCAAGCTTATATTGCGCATTTCTGTTCTGTTTTCTGGCAATTAATCGACTTTTTGTTTATTTAATTTCCTCGCTAGACCTCCATCAAGCTTAACAAAAACACTCCCAAGATAAATTTGTACATTTTTCGATAGAACAAATTTCCGGTCAAAGGCCGCTTTCTCTTGCAATTAGAGGCTCGTTATCGCTCGCCAAGAAACACTCAACACCTAAATGGCATGAACGGTCTTGATATTGATATAGAAATGGGACGAAAGGTTTTAAAATCGACAAACTAATGGAGCGAACGTCTTAAAATCTGAAAAAAACTAATGGGGCTAAACATGAGGGAGAAGGAGGACCATATAATCGCCCCATCTCCCCTTAATTGAAATAGTATTTAAATTTTTCACGTCCACACATCCTTTCTAAGCTGTATAAAGTCGCGTAATTATAACCAGAATAAACATTCAAAATGCGACATAATCTTCAAAGGATTAAGGGGAGGTTTCCACTTGAAGCACTTTTTTCTTGACCCCTTTCTCCCTCATGTCTAACCCCATCGCTTTTGAGATTTTAAGAAGTTTGCCCCATTAGTTTGGTGATTTTAAGAATTTCCGCCCCATTCTGTCAATTTTAAGACCTTTCGTGCCATTAAGGCGTCGATTTTATCCTGGCGAGCGATAGCGAGCCTGTAATTTAAGAGTAACCGGCCCTAGGCCGGGAAATTTTTCTACCAAAAAATGTACAAATTTATCTTGAAAGGCGGTCAAGGGAGTTACATTTTAAGATTGCTGGAGGAGTAGGAAACAAACTAAAAACCTCCCCTTAATGACTTTATAAATGAACACATATCTGTTAGGATAATTTCAGGTAATATTTAGGTAATTTTCAGATTTTTCGTTTAATTTCTTTAGTGTTCGGTTATCAGGGGGGTTAAGGGGGGTCACCTGCTTTGTTTTCTCTCTTTCTCTGGCTTGTATCCATTCGGCCCCATTTAGCCTACTGTTTTAAGACGTTTATCCCCATGCAGGTGTCGATTTCTTCCTGGCGAGCGATAGCGAGCCAGCATTGAATGAAGAAATCCGGCTCCGTCAGATAAATTTTGCTATCGAAAAATGTACAAATTTAGCCTGCTGTCAAAAAAACATTATTAACAATATGCTGGCTCGCTTCCGCTCGCCAGGAAAAAATCGACACCTGGATTGGGATAAACGTCTTAAAACAGTAGGCTGAATGGGGCCGAAGGGGTACAACCCAGAGAGAGAGGGAGAGAGAGAAAAAGAAAACGTGGTGGGCCCCGTTAATATTATAACACAAGGGGAGGAAGACAGGGGGAACTCCTCCGGTTTTTATTCAGTTATTATATTTATTATGCTTCTATATTCAAATCACATTGAATATACTGTATATATATATATATATGCAGTATATATACTGTATATATATATATATACAGTATATATATATATATATTTTATTTATTTTTTTATTTTTTTAGCCATGACTGTAATTAAGGTTTGTTTTTTCTGGACCTCCTCTCTCATGTCTACCACCATTAGTTTTGAGATTTTAAGACGTTCGCCATATTGGTTTGGCGATTTTAAGACCTTTTGTGCCATTTGGGCGAGCACAAGCGAGCCTATACATTTGTTTTTACCGAAAAGTGTACATATTCATCTCAAAGGGGGTTCTTGGGGGTATTTTTCTAAGCTTGATCGAGGTCTTGGGGGAGGGGGGGGGAACTAATAATAATGAATACATAAACTAATAAATATATGAACAAGAAATACAAATCTCCCCTTGCTATATCTGGAGGAGGCTGATGACTCTTGGATTAGGATGGTCATTAATTAGGATGGTCATAGATTAGGATGGTCATTGATTAGGATGGTCATAGATTAGGATGGTCATTAATTAGGATGGTCATAGATTAGGATGGTCATTAATTAGGATGGTCATAGATTAGGATGGTCATTAATTAGGATGGTCATAGATTAGGATGGTCATTGATTAGTATGATCATTGATTTTGGATGGTCATTGATTTTGAATGGTAATTGATTACTACCGCAGGAACTGTGGCGTTATTAAGGGGAGATTTCCGCTCTATATATTTTTGTTATGGACCCCTTTCTCCCTCATGTTTAGCCCCATTTCTCTTGAGATTTTAAGACGTTCGCCCCATTAGTTTGGAGTGATCTTGCCACTGGACTGGTAATCCAATGGACCCGGGTTCGAATCCCGATATGTCAATGGGAAGATATTATTGGGATGGAATTTGTGCTGTACCTAGTATCAGTGCAATACCACAAAGCCCACCGAAACACCAAATAAATACCCTCATTGTTCCCTGATTAATAAGCACTGTATGAATATTCCCATATTCAAAATATGCTATAGGGGTGCAATGCATAGTGAGTTCATTGCTCAATAGGTTGCGTTCTGAGAGTGAGGGTCTGAGTCTAGTTGGTGAGACAGTGAAGCACTGGAGCAAGGCAGTTTCAGAGATAGGTCTGCTTCGAACCATGAGTGAGCAACTAAGCCCCGTGCATCCTGCGAAGGCAAGATGGCAGGGGTTGGTTGCAGCTAAAAGGGCTTCACATGTCTCACCCCCTAGACTGGAACGAGACTTCACGGGCTTCACCGTTCAATATAGAACAGTTGAATGTACAGGCTCTCAGCCTATGCCCGAGAGGGAGTAGTCGATTTTTTACTGGCAAGCGATAGCGAGACTGTAATTTAAGAGGAACCAGCTTGCGACCGGGACATTTGTTAACCGAAAAATGTACACATTTATCTTTAAAGAGGGTCTAGGGGTGTAATTTTAATTTTGATGGAGGTCTAGGGAAAAAAACTTAAAACCTCCCCTTAATATTGTGTATGTTCTTCCAGGCCACATTGAATTATATAACATCCACCATCAACCTGGGGTGTGTATGTGTGTGAGTGTGTGTGTGTGTTGGGAAGGTCAGTGTGTGGGTGTGGATGTGTCTGTGTGCGTGTGTGTGTGTATTGGGAAGGTCAGTTAATAGTTTATCACTTGAAGCTGTGATGCTAAGAGGAGCTATAGTGTGCAATCATTAACTCTCTCTTAGTGCAAAGACTAATATACACTGATGGCTTACATATTTGCATATATTGAAGCAACTATTTTACATTAACGTATACGCTTATACTACAACATCAAAAAGGAGATTAAATTATGGTTATTAACATTGAAAGTAACATTTAAGGGGGGATTTGGTAGATTTAAGGGGGGATTTGGTAGATTTAAGGGGGGATTTGGTAGATTTAAGGGGGGATTTGGTAGATTTTGTTTAATTTTTAATTATTTTCTAGCTTCCTCCCTAGACCTCCATCAAGCTTTAAAAAAAAAAAAATCATTAGATCCCCCTTCTAAATTAATTTGTACATTTTTTGGAAGAAAAAAGTTCCGGGGCCGGCTCCTCCAAAATTACTGGTTCACTATCGTTCGCCAGGAAAAAAATCGACACCTAAATAGCACGAAAGGTCTTAATATTGACAAAGAAATGGGGCGGAAGGTCTTAAAATCGACGAACTAATGGGGCAAACTTCTTATAATCTGAAAACTAATGGGGTTAAACATGAGGGAGAAGGGGATCTAGAAAAACGGACCTCTCCCCTTAACTTCACACGAGAGAAAACCAATGTCCAACCCCAGGCAACTTGTGAATAGTTAAGGTGGTAGGAAGGGGAAGGTGTCTGAGGCGAAGACTAGAACACAATTATTATTTGAGGGGGTAGATTTTTTTTGTTTTGTTAACATATGTGTATGTATATATATATATTTGAGTTTCCTCGCTAGACCTCCATCAAGCTTAAGAAATACACTCCTCAAGACCCTCTTTCAAGATAAATTTTTACATTTTTCGGTAGAAAAATTTCCCGGCCGGTTTCTCTTAAATTACAGGCTCGCTATCGCTCGCCAGGAAAAAATCGACGCCTAAATGACACGAAAAGTCTTAATATTGACAAATAAATGGGGCGGAAGGTCTTAAAATCGACAAACTAATGGGGCAAACATTTTAAAATTTGAAAACCAATGGGGCTAAATATAAACAACAGTCCAACCCAAGCCAACTTGTGAATAGTTAAGGTGGTAGGAAGGGGAAGGTGTCTGAGGCGAAGACTAGGACACAATTATTTAAGGTGGGGTGACCTGTTATTTTTTGTTCTCTCTTTCTTGGTTGTATCCATAAGGTTCCATTCAGTCTACTGTTTTAAGACATTTATCCCCATCCAGGTGTCGATTTTTTCCTGGCGAGCGCTAGCGAGCTAGCAATTTATGGAGAAATCCGGCTTCGTTAAAAACATTTTCTATCGAATTATGTACACATTTAGCTAGCTGTCTAACTCATTATCCAAAATATGGTGACTCGCTCTCGCTCGCCAGGTATATATCGACACCTGGATGGGGATAAACATCTTAAAACAGTAAGCTGAACGGGGCCGAATGAATACAACCAAGAGAGAAAACAAAAACAGATCACCCCCCCTTAATTAAGGTAGTAAGGAGAAGGTGTCTGAGGTGAAGAAAATGACATAATTATTTAACATGGGGTGGGAAAGAACCTTGTTGTTAAAATGGTCGCCTGGTGTGTTTAGTATAGTTAATTAACCTTCAATTATCAAACCCGAGGCAAATCATGACCCATCTCCCTCGTGCTTCGTTTTGAGATTTTAAGACGTTTGGCCCATTATTTTGGCGATTTTAACACCTTTCGCCCCATTTCGTTGTCAATTTTAAGACTTTTCGTGCCCTTTGGGATTCGATATTTTCCTGGCGAGCGATAGCGAGCCTGTGATTTTAAGAGGAACCGGCCTTTGGCAGGGACATCTTTCTACCGAAAAGTGTACAAATTTACCTTGAAGGTGGTCTAGGGTGTGTATTTTTAAGCTTGATAGAAGTCTAGGGAGGAAACTAAAAATATGATAAAAATAAAAATATATAAACAAATACGCCCATTCCCCCTTAACATGGGGGAAGGGGGTCGCTCATCCCCTGGTCCATTAATACTAACACCACCAAGGTAAGAGTAAGACCCTTGTTGTTAAAATGGTCGCCTTCTGTTTTATGAAGTTAGTTATCCCTTAAATATCAAACCCAAGGCAAATCGTGACCCATCTCCCTCGTGCTTCGTTTTGAAATATTAAGACGTTCGTCCCATTATTTTGGCGATTTTAACACCTTTCGCCCCATTTCGTTGTAAGTTTTAAGACTTTTCGTGCCATTTATGATTTGATTTTTTCCTGGCGAGCGAAAGCGAGCCTGTAATTTTAAGAGAAACCGGCCTTTGGCCGGGAAATTTTTCTACCAATTTTTTTTACAAATTTATCTTGAAAGGTGTCTAGGGTGAGTATGCTTAAGCTTGATAGAGGTCTAGGGAGGACACTAAAAATATAATAAAAATACAAATATATAAACAAATAAGTACGCCCATCCCCCTTAACATTGGGGAAGGGGGTTGTTCATCCCCTGGTCCATTAGTGCTAACACAACCAAAGTAAGAATAAGACTCTTGTTGTTGAAATGGTCACCTTGGCTGTTATAAAGTTAGTTAACTCTTCTGTATCGGTGACGTCTTTGTTTATTTCATTTCAGCTACATTTGCACAGCTTTATGATGCTTAGGGAGGATATAGAGTTGCTATAAGGATTAATTGAGATCGTCTGTAGCCTTTTAATGGGTATACGTCCTTCCTAAGCTTCATAAAATCGTCTAACAGTTACCAGAATATAATGACAATGACGTCACCGGTACTGAATGGGTTAAATGGTTTAGAAATGCAGTCATTGATAATTCTTACCTCAAAAATTCTTAAGCATTATTTTATCTTCCCATAACCTGCTCTCAGATCGCCAGTATGGCTTCCTTAAGGGTTGCTCAACTGGTGATCTTTCTTATCTTACTAACTCTTTGTCATCCTCCATTCGGGACTTCGGTGAGACTTTTCCTGTTGCGCTAAACATATCGAAGGCTTGCGATAGAATCCGGCACAAATCCCTCATCTCCAAACTACCCTCTTACGGTTTCTATCCCTCCATCTGTGCCTTTGTTTCTAATTTCCTTTCTGGCCGTTCTATAGCTGCGGTTGTGAACGGCCACCGTTCACTTCCTCAACCTATCAACTCCGGTGTACCTCAGGGTTCTGTCCTATCTCCAATGTTCTTCCTATTATTCATTAACGACCTTCTCAACTGCACCTGCAACCCCATTTACCCATATGCTGACGATTCTACATTACACAAGCAACTAGCAACATTACAACTAGCCTCCCTCAAAACCATTCACAGCAGGAACTCCGAAACACACGTAAAGAGGCCATGAAACACCTATCTTCTGATCTCTCTACTATCTATAACCTGGGCAGAGAAAACCTTGATGCTGTCAGTGCTGCCAAAACTCAATTTCTTGATCTGTCTACTTGTCGCCCCCTTCAAGAAAATTATTACCTACTCTTTAACAACATACAAATTTACCCTTCATCTTCTCTCAAGATTCTTGGTGTCTCTTTTTCTTCTGTTCTCTCTTGGAAAGATCACATTACCACTCCTACTAAAACAGCTTTCCAGAAGCTGGGTGTACTCAACCGCCTCCGGGGGTTCTTTACCCCTGTGCAGCTTCTTGCTCTGTGCAGGGGAACAGTGCATCAATGTATTGAGTATTGTTCACATGCATGGGGGGGATCCTCTCACACAGCATTTCTAGACAAAGTGGAAAGGAAGGCCTTCCACCTCATTAACTCAAATCCACTCACCAATTATCTGCAGTCGCTCTCTCTCCGTCGCAATGTTGCATCTCTTTCACTTTTCTACCGCTATTACAATGGTCATTGTTCCTCAGAGCTCTCTCAGCATATACCACCCCCTCATCGTAGAGCACGTAGCATCCATCTTGCAACACAATCCTACCCCTACTCTGTGAAGCTCTCCAACCCAAGAGTGAAACGTTATTCTCAATATTTCTTGTATTCAATAGCATTATATGGAGAAATCCGGCTTTGCCGGAAACATTTATATATCGAAAAATATTTCAAAAGCATTTATTTAAATATGGTGGTTCGTTACCGTTCGCCAGGAAATAATCGACACCTGGATGGTAACCGTAGGCTGAATGGGGCCGAATGGATAAAACTCAGAGAGAGGGAGAAAGAGATAATCAATATTTCCCTCTTTCTATGACTTAACTTGCTTCAAACTCCGTGTGTCCAGGCATTTTGGCTCGAACGTCCCTTGATTTTGGCCCTGTCACTCTTTCAACTCTGGGGGAGGCACTCGCTACAGGCAGTTTTGCCTTTTGTCTCCCTTACTCACATAGAAAACATAAAATGTAAATCTCCGACAAGGTAAGCCCACCAAGATGTCCAAAATGTTAATGTCCTAGTGCAATTTCTATTTATACTAATTAGTCTTTTTTTAAGGGGGGATGGGCCGGTTTTCTGGACCACTTTCTCTCTCATGTTTAGCCCCATTAGTTTTCAGATGTTAAGATGTTTGCCTCATTATTTAGTCGATTTTAAGACCTTTCGTCCCATTTCTTCGTCAATATTTAGACCTTTCGTGCTAACCTTCTTGCGGATATTTTCTCCACCAACTCAACCTTAGATGAAATAAATCAAGATGTCCCTGTACTTAATTTTAATTCGCCTGAGATTCCCTCACTTAAGATCCACACCAGACATGTCAAAACTATTTTGCAGAATCTCTCAGTAGATAAGGCTCCTGGTCCAGATGAAATTCCTCCAATAGTACTTAAGAATTGCTCCTTGGTGCTCGCTCCTGTATTGGCAAAATTTTTCCGTCTGTGTACTCATACCTCATGCTTCCCAGTACCCTGGAAAGAAGCAAACATCCATCCAGTTCCTAAAAAAGGTGCCTCTTCAGATCCATCAAACTACAGACCAATAGCTATAACTTCCACTCTTGGTAGTCTTTGAAATTATATTAAATAATCACATAATTAAGCATCTTGAGAATAATAAATTAATCAGTGATAGGCAATATGGTTTTAGACGATGTCGATCAACTGCAGACATGCTTTGCCTTCTTACACATCAAATCAACCAAGCTACAGACCAACATGGTGAAACACATACTGGATATATCAAAGGCATTTGATAGAGTCTGGCATCAATCCTTATTGTCGAAGATGTCACACTACGGCCTTGCATCATTAGTTCCACTAATTTCTTCTTATCTTCATAACAGAAAAATACGTGTAATGGTAGATGGCCTTTATTCTCAATTTCACTCAATAAATGCTGGTGTTCCCCAGGGATCAGTTTTGGCCCCAATTCTGTTCCTCATTCATATCAATGATCTTGTATCTACCACTCATAATCCAATACATTCCTACGCAGATGACTCAACACTCCACAGTTCCTTCACATTTACCAATTCTTTCACCCAACCCGTTCTTATAAATTCAAAAATAAACACTGCAATTTCTCTGAACCAGGACCTTTCTAGAATTAATGGATGGGGACAAAAGAATCTAGTTTCCTTTAATGCACAGAAAACCAAGTACATTCAATTTTCTAACCGACAGAATCTCACTGACTCCCATATATTTTGTATTGATGTAAATATTCCCAATTCCCCTAGTATTGACATTCTCGGTGTAACATTAACTACTAACTTGAGCTGGACACATTATGTTAGAAGCATTGCTAAGAATGCCTCTAAAAAACTGGGACTCCTGTACAGAGTTCGAGAATTCTTCACTGACGAGCAGTTGGCCGTAATATATAAAAGTCATGTGCGTTCTCAGATGGATTACTGTTCACCTCTGTGGGGTGGAAGTGGAGTGGTTGCATTGAGGCAGTTGGACAAAATTCAAAATAAAGCTATTAGATTAATCAATAACACCTGCAATCACACAGGACCTTCCTACATTATCCATACGAAGAAACGTTGCATCCCTTGCATTATTCTACAGATATTTTCACAGCAATTGTTCCGAGGAACTTGCTTCAATTGTGCCGCCTCTCCACATCTTTCCCCGTAGAATTAGGGCAGCTGAGAGCGCCCATGAATTTACACTTTCTCCTCCACAGTGCAGAACTTCTGCTTATCAGAATTCATTTATTCCCAGAGCTACTACTCTTTGGAATTCACTTCCCTCGAATTGCTTTCCACAAACTTACAATCTACAAATGTTTAAATCCAGTTGTTACAAACATTTTATGAATGGAGGATGCCTTTAGGCACATGGACCTTTTTGTGTTATCTGTGTGTTTCCTTCCTCCGTTCATTGTCTCAAAAAAAAAAAAAAAAAAAAATTTAGGTGTCGATTTTTTCCCTGTCGAACGATAGTGAGCCTGTAATGTTGGAAGAACCGGCCTTCGGCCGGGAAATTTTCTATCGAAAAATGTACAAATTATTCTAGAATGGGGATCAAATGGATTTTTTTTTTTTTTAATTTGATGGAGGTCTAGGGAGGAAACTAGAACAATAATGAATACATGAAAAAATCGCCCAAAAAGTGAACCATAAGTAGAAATGTGTTAAACAAAACTGCCGAATTAATCTATTAATTGGTTTGTATTTGTTTTATCTTTTGCGTTTGTAAGCTCTATATTAGCATTGGGTCATCTGGAACTCTCTCTCTCTCTCTCTCTCTCTCTCTCTGTGTACTTAACTCCTTCTGTACCAGCAACGTATTTTTAACTTTATTCTAGCTATATATAGACGATTTTGAGCGGCTTAAGAAGGATCTGTGGTTGTAAAAAGGGTTATGTGAGATAGTTAGAAGCTTGTTAACTGCTGAAGCTCCTTTTTGTTTTAGATTGAATTAAATCGTGTAACAGTACCTATAATAAAATTCAAAACACGTCACCGGTACAGAAGGGGTTAAAATCACAGAATCGGGGAACGTGCAGTATCTGGTATACAGGATGTCCCGCGATGTCAAATACTTTCAGTGATGAAAGATCAAGTAATTCCATGTAAAAACTGTTATATATCTTTAGGCTTTTGGAGGCATTGTTTTGCAGTTTTGCCGGCTATTCTGTTTTTTTGTTTTTTTGGTTTAACCCAGATTTTCTTCAATAAGATGAGGATTGGAAAAATAACTAAGAAGTGTATTATGAAGCTTGGTATCAATAATTCAAACTGACTCAAAAAAACAACAACACTATATCGTTCTTCATATTACCTAGGCATTGCATTGAATATTACAAGCAACCAACGAAACGTAATTTTAAACTCATCATCATGTAAAGAAGAAAAGAGCTACAGAGGAATTGTTTGTGTTTTCATGAAGTATTGATACCATACACCATCATATAGCATTTAGTGTTATCGCTACCTGTATCTGGAAAATGGGTTAAAACTGACAAATTCCTTCCGTTTTGCATGTCAGTTTTACGTTCTTTGCCATGTTTATCCATTTGTGTCCTCTACAGGAAAGATATGGATATAAAACTGAGTAGTGTATGAGGAAGTATGGTATAAATACGTAAAGGGGCATAAGAAACTCCTCTGTAGCTTTCTTTGTTTGCCCATGGCAATGCAGTGAGTATACGATTTTGTGTTTTATTTTAAATATTCAACTTATCGTCATGAGAATATGAAGAAAGCTACATAGTATTTGTTGGTGTTTCTATGAGGTATTGATTCGATACATTTTCATACACTAATTATTTTCTTCTCTATATCATTATATTTGAGGGAATACTGCTTTAAAGTGACAACAAAAAACACAAACATTTCGACTTTAATAAAACTTAACTGCAAAAAAAAAAAATCCCCAAAAGCCTACTGTATGTGTATAGAACATATTTTACTCAGAATGACTCAATCTTTTATTTCTGGAAGTATTTGACAAAACTCACAGGACACACTATATAATTTACTAATTAAGCGGACACTTACCTAACCTCTTTTACCCAATCCAACATGCATATTACACCTAACCTAGATTAAACCTACCCTAAGCTGAATTGGGATGTCCTTATCTAATCAATCATAACTTAATCTGAGAAAAGTAAGTCTATACTAACTTAAGAAAACTTTACCTAATCTAACCTAACACATAATGCCATAATGTATCATTACTTGACAACATCTATCTTAACAAACTCTATCATCAACTAACCTAATCTAGTTGAATATACCTTACCGGAGCAACACATGATCTACTGTACCTAATCCACCTATCTAACCAAAACTAACTTAGATTAAACACCAATATATCGAGGTAAACCAAAAAAAATTGATCTTTTTATTTATGTATTCATTTTTTTCTTTCTTTCTTAGTTTCCTCGCTAGACCACCATCAAGATTACCCCCCCCCCCCCTTTCAAGATTAATTTGTACATTTTTCTGTTGAAAAATGACCAGGCCGAAGGCCGGCTCCTTTTAAAATGACATGCTTGCTATCGCTCGCCAGGAAAACATTGACACCTAAATGGCACGAAAGGTCTTAAAATTGACAACGAAATTGGGTGAAATGTATTCAAAACGCCAAACTAATGGGCCGAACGTCTTAAAGCTTGAAAACTAATGGGGATAAACATGAGGAAGAAGGGGGACCAGAAAAACGGCCCATCTCCCCTTAACTTAGCCCTGCCACCTTTCAAACTGTTTTTGTATAACCATGTCCTCTTCTTTATGTTCCAGCAGGTGACACAGCAGCCGCCGTACAGAGACAGCCATCCAACTCAGCCACATCCACCAGTATCTCTGCTTCCTCCTTGTGTGTTATGGCTGTGGCTGTGATGGCTGCTGTGGTGATGGCTGTGTTCTGTTCTGACCAAGGTGTTCTGCTCAACCTCCTGCAAGCCTTCCCCGTCAGATGATGTTGAAAGAGACAATGACCGAGTTGATTCAACTTCTTGAGATCTTCAACAACCAAATGACTTTAAGCATTCCAAGGATTTTTTGACTTTACCTAAATGAAATCCCTTCTAATTTAACTTAACTTAATTTAATTCTAGATAAAGTTAACCGACTTCAGAATGCTGGCAAAACAAACTGCATGTGAGTGAAAATACTTCATGGTGAAATCTCTGGTGGGTGAAAGGATTTATACGCAAACCGACATGTTGGACAAATTACCTGTGTGCGAAAAAAAAATTGTTGGTTAACACACTTGTGAACGTAATAACTACAGGTGGGTAAAGCAATCGATCTTGAGTTGAAGAGCGGTGGTTACTAAAAAAATGATTCGCTCGTCCTGACTCAGTTAAGGTAAAGCAGTATAAATGGTATACTCAGTGACTCAGCAACATCATTTCATCATATAGCTTCTCCCGGGCGGCAGGATATGCAGGGAGTGAAGGATGAAACCGCGTGATGATCCAGTAGGAAGGTGACGCTCAACAGGGTGGTGTGGTGAGGTGAGGAGAAGTAGAGAACTAGAGACACTATCGTAACAAAGATCTGTGATGCTCCCCATATTGGTGTCCAAAAATGTACAAATTTAGCCAGGTGTCTAAACTCATTATCGAAAATATGGTGGCTCGCTATCGCTCGCCATGTATAAAGTGACACCTGGATAGGGATAAACATCTTAAAACAGTAGGCTGAATATGGCTGCATGAATACAACCCAGAAAGAGACAAAAAGCAGGTCACCCCCCTTAACCCCTACTATACCAGCAAAGGACGAGAGCCATCAGTAAAAAAGTAACTCGCCAGTATCAGCGACGGCTCTCATCTGTCAGTAATATGCGGTCCTTGTAACTGCCAGTATCAAGCGGTACCTGGTACCATGGCTTGTGCGCACTGCTCTGAAGCATTGGCAACACTTCTCTGCCTGGTTCCAAGCTTCCACTGGCTAGCTGGGTCAGTGCTCCTCCAACTTTAGAGGTGGGAGGGTGTTCTTTCTTGCCTCTGAAGCCATTTTGGCAACACTGCCTGGTAATGGAGGGTACATTTATGGTAATACCCTTTGGTACAGTATGGGTTAACAAGAGAGTCATTTGCCCCAAGGAGCAGTTCCCACGACACCAGACCGCCACCAATTCCTTGTTGGCATAATGCGAAGGAATCCCTGAGGTCATACAATGTTAAAAAAAAAAAAAAAAAATTATTAATAAAAGTAAATACAATAACGATGGATATATTGATAGTCATTTACCTTTGATTATTAAATGTACCTTTTTATCCTTCTTTTAAATTGGTTTATCACTATCAATATACTTCTAAATGATAATTCATTATGGACAGTTTAATTACCCTTTCCATACCCATATAGGTATACCAGTGTACACAGACCCTTCAGTTACAGAAGCTCCCGTCACACTATGCCGAATTAAGTGCCGACGCTCCACGATTTAAGGAGTGGGGATAGAAGGGGGAGACTACTGGCGAGCAACGTGGGTGATTGCGGGACGGGAAGTCCACGGTGGGCAGTATTGACAGGCACGCCCTCTGACGGCGACTAGACGGGGTCGAGCGGCGACCATGCAAGACCTAAGGGAGATAAATGTCGCCGCCGGGGCGGCGATATGCGCCGTAGCGTGCAAACTGGTTGGCGACAAAGCTCCCGACGAGCGGCGCCTATAGGAGGTAGGGCGGCGCCTATAGGTACTACTGCGGCGATGAACGACCACCCTGTCACACTGGACGCCTACTCTGTCACGCTTGACCCTGTCACACGAGCGGTGACGTTGCCACGTGCGACATTGCCAGGTCGCAGACTCGCGGGAGGCCCTCCCCCTATAACGCCGCCTGGGCAGCGACTCAAGAAACTTTCAACATTCGTCTTTGCTCATGGTCGCCGTCAGGCGGCGACCATGGTTGCCGACTACATTTTGCTGGACACCGTCTGACGGCGTCCCACTCCAGTTGGGGTGCTTAAAAAAATATTGCCGAGCCCTTGGGACGGCGTAGGCTCGCCGCAGGTTGTTACCGGGTCGCCGCATGATGGCGACCTACCTTATAGCGGCGTCTGACGAAGACAGGTCGGGGCCTTTGTACCGTCTGACGCCGACTGAACGCCGTCCGACGCCGCCCGCCTACCATCCCCGTCCCATCAATTTCCTTGACCTCACTAGCCGCCGACTCAGCTTATGAGAGTTGTGCATGTCAAACTTTTCCTGAAGCCCCTGACGACCTTTCCCGACGTCTCTCTTGAGTTGGCGCTCACCCACGACGCACGGCGATGTAGGCAAAGATCTCGTTATGACCCTTAAGTCCTGGAGCGTCGGCACTTAAATCGGCATAGTGTGATGGGTGCTAGAGCTCTACAAAATCCCCGACTGGTTTGTGTTTAGTTCACTGGTTAGTATTAAATTTTAGTTCATTGCGTTATCGGTATTACACGAGCGATGTATTCTTCTACTTTAATCGTCAATATTGATCTATACCAGCGTGTGAGGTCAACTTATAACCCCTTGATTAATATGACGCATTACAGTATATCAGTTTATTCTGGCTAGAATTAGACGATTTGGCTCAATTATGGAAGCCTCTTTAGGAATGAAAGGGATAATAACTATCTCAATTATCCTTCTGATCCACACACTACCTTCCTAAGCTAAATACATTCTCCTATTATACCCTGTTTCATTTCATCTGACGGTAAATTTTTCGATACTTAATGGAAAAATATGAAACCACTATGTCTCTGCATCATATTAAGACCAAGTTTATATAATTAGCACCATATTTGAAAGAAAAAAAAAAATAACCGAGAAATCTTGATGGGAGCCTTAGAATTTACCGTCAGTTGAAAAGAAGCAGAGTATAATTGCCAGAATAAGCTGTCAAAATACTTCATAACCCTCAAGGGGTCAAAATAGTTCCGTCAGCCAAATTTATCTATCATCAGTTTAGTTTCCGATACCAGTGCAGAGGATCCCAGAAATGTGGTCGTTCTTGACGATATAACCCCTAGCGTGTGATACCCCCCTTATGTGAAGGATTATTTGTATGTCTGTCAGCCAGTCGGTCGGTCAGACACTATGCTAGTCAGTCAGTTAGTCAGGCAGTCAGTCATCAGTCAGTCAGTAAGTCACTTGGTCAGTTGGTTAAAGGGGAGAATTTCACTTAAGGGACTTGTTCTTGACCCCTTCTTCCTCATGTTTAGCCCCATTAATTTTGAGATCTTTAGTCGTTTGGCCTATTAATCTGGCGACTTTAAGACCTTTCGCTCCATTTATGTCAGTTTTAAGACCTTTCCTGTCATTTCCTGGCGAGCGATAGCGAGCCTGTTAGGGAGAACCGGCCTTAGCCTGGGACAGTTTGCTACCGAAAAATGTAAACATTTATCTCGAAGGGGGGTCTGGGAGTATTTGTTTGAGTTTCATGGAGATTAGGGAGCAAACCAAATATTCCCCTTAAAGAGAGTCACTGATATACAGTATATATACTCAGTCACTTAGTTCGTCAGCTATGAATCAATTAGTCAATAAGTCGGCTTGTTCATCAGTCAGTCACACAGTCAATTTATCAGTCAGTAGCTCGATCATGGGGTGGCTCGGTATGCTACATATTCGTTCGTTGTCACTCAGTAGGTCGGATGGTCATTTGTTTATTTGTACATTAATTGAGTCGTTCAGTTAACCCTTAGAATATTATGACGCATCATGACAGTTTAGTCTGGCTTTCATTAGACGATTTTTGTTCTGCTTAGGAAGGCTCTGTGGGAATTAAACTGGTAAAGAGTATCTCAATTAACCCTTTGATGATGGGCTGGTCTATCAGAGTGAGAACTGAGCGATCTCTGCCATACCCATAGCTTACTCTGACTGTTCCTTTTACTTATATATTTTCTAGATCTCAAGTGACGGCGTCACTTCCGTGGATTGACCTCCCAATCTACCAGATTGGAAGCCAAAGCGTCACATTTTTCCTTTGCCCCTCAACTTTCTCTTCATAATTGCTGAGGGGCACAGGGCCCTGGGTGGGGCTTTGGTTTCCCGGGCGTTTCTGCTCCCTCCTCAGATCCCCGCCATGGAGTGGCTTCGGTCACCCAGGCTTTATTGTGGTCGGCAGGGAGGGTTCTGTGGGGGCGCTCGGTTATGGCCTTGGCCTTGCTCGGGGACTTGGGGCTGTTCGGCCAGGCAGCGTGGGGAACAACAACAACAACAACCCTTTGACTTCCATATACCCTTCCTAACCTGAATAAAATCGTCTAATAATAGCCAGAAAATAGAAAATAAATGCGTAATTGGACCTTCAAAGGGTTAATCAGTCGGTCAGTAAGGGGAAGTTTTCAGTTTGTTCCCTAGACCTCCATCAAGTTTAAAATTACACCCCTCATACCTCTTTTCAAGATAAATTTGTAAATTTTTCGGTAAAAAAAATGTCCCGTCCGAAGGCCAGTTTCCCTTAAATTACAGGCTCGCTGTCGCTCGCTAAGAAAACAATCAACACCTAAATGGCACGAAATGTCATAAAAAAGTGACATAAATGGGGCGAAAGTTCTTAAAATCGCCAAACTAATGGGGTGAATATCTTAAAAACTCAAATGCAATGGGGTTAAACATAAGGGAGAAAGGGGTCCAGAAAAAAAAAATCCTTCGAGTGGAGATCTCCCCTTAATTAAATCACACAATCAAACAATCCTCCATCATGTTCCAACTAACCTAGCGACGGGAAAATATCATTTCCAAGCCCTCAGTAATATAATACATTAACCCCTTCTGTACCGTCGACATCCTTTTATATTGTATTATGGTTATTACTATAATCGCTTCTACTCAGATTAGGAAGGATCTCTATAGCAATTATGAGGCTGGGAACGAGCTCAATCAAACCTTTTAACTACCTTCAGCACCATGACGTCTTCTTACCTTTGATGCTGGCTAAAATTAGATGATTGTATGCAGTTTAAGAAGGACCTATGTTACTACGAGGGTTTACCGAGATCATATTTACCCATTTGAGTCGTAGAGGTAGATTAGAAACTATAGAGGTAGAGGTAGATTAGTCGTAGAGGTAGTCGTAGAGGTAGTCGTAGAGGTAGAGGTAGTCGTAGAGGTAGATTAGAAACTATAGAACATCGTCTAATGGTAACCAGAATATGATGACAATTACGTAGAGATGGTGAAGGGGTTAACTACCACAGATTCTTCCTAAGCTGCATACAATCGTCTAAATATATAGCTAGAATAATGCATAACAAACGTCGCTGGTACAGAAGGGGTTAAGGGGAGGAAGACCGTTTTTCCGGACCCCCTTCTCCCTAATGTTTTGCCCCACTAGTTTTCACATTATAAGACGTTCGGCCCATTAGTTTGGCGATTTTAACACATTTCGCCCAATTTCGTTGTCAATTTTAAGGCCTTTAGTGCCATTTAGGTGTCGATTATATCCTGGCGAGTGATAGCGAGCCTGCAATTTTAAGAGGAATCGGCCTTCGGCCGGGACATTTTTCTACCGAAAAATGTACAAATGTATCTTGAATGGGGGTCTAGGGGGTGTTTTCTAAGCTTGATGGAAATCAAGGGAGGTAACTAAACAAATATATGAATAAATGAATTAATAGACCAAACAAACGGTCAGTCTCCCCTTAACAGAACTACAGTCAGGTTACAATGAACCTGATTCACCCTTATTACAGCATTGTCGTTATTCCAGAACGCCTCTTAACCTCACTCTGCCTGGCCAAATATTGTAAGCTCTCTATCTTAAAGGGGGATGGACGTATTTATTTACTCATTTATATATATTTTTTTTATAATTTATTTAGTGTCCTCCCTAGACCTACATCAAGCTTTAAAAACACCCACCAACACCGTCCTTCAAGATAAATTTGTACGTTTTTCAATAGAAAAATGTATCGGCCGAAAGCCGCATCCTCTTAAAATACAGGCTCGCTATCGCTCGCCAGGAAAAAAAATACACCTAAATGACACGACAAATCTTAATATTGACAAGGAAATGGGGCGAAAGGTCGGAAAAGGTATGTTAGTCCCATCGATCTTTTTAGGCCTAATAGGTCCGGTAGAGCATAGGCTATACATCATTGATACATATGTCATTACGAGCTGAAATGTATAATAAGGGATTTATATAATACGATAATAATAGTCTCCCTATAAACGGCCCGGCCACCATCTTCGCTACACTCGTATGTCTGGACACTGTCTACTGACTTGAAAGTGATGTGAAATAATCAACCAATAGCAATGGAATTTCCTGGATGACGTCACACCCATTTAGCCAATCACCTGTCACGCGCAGCTACGCATATCCCTTAATGCAATATAATTGTTGGAGAAGAAGGTGAGGGTGGCTGACTAGTGACTAGTGTACCCACAATGGCGTCTTCAGCTTTATGACTCTCATACGTCTTTAGAGTTGTTGTGTGTGTACGTGATATTCGCTCATATCCAGTGGATTTATATATTAAGGACTTCCGGAAGTGAGTGTTTACCTATTATCCAAGGACCTTCGGAAGTGAGTATTTACCCGTTATCCAATAATAGGGTCAGTTAGGGAAAATTATGATTTTGCCCTCTGCTGTCTACATAGATGAGGATTTCAATAAATGCTGGGGAGTGAGGGGGGCTTCCCCCCCCCCCTCGACTTTTTCTGTATCCCACGGCAAACGGTTATAGCCAAACACAACTTATTTTTCGCCTTAAATCCTCTTTAACCCCTCATTTTCCCTGCTACTCATAGCCCTCCCCACTAGTAGGGGGCGTATTTTTAGACTATTGTATAATGGGTAAATACTAATTTCAGCTCTTCTGCATTATATGAGAACACTGTATCTGAAAGAAAAAACGCAGGAATTTATCTAGTTTTACACCGGGTCGAAACCATCGATATATTATTTAGACAAATATGTTAGTTAGGTCATGTACTTCATTGCCATATATGTCCACCCCGTCGGTAATTCATTATAAAAAAATCCCTAAATCTCTAAAAAAAAATCCCTAAATCTCTAAAAAAAAATCCCTAAATCTCGCACGGCTCACCCGATCTCCATTTTCTGTTGCCCTGGTGCGGGACGGCCACCCCTCTCGCTCCACCACCTTCTTTCATTTATGCCACGCCTGCGCAGTAGTGTTTCACACCTGCCAATAACAATTAATCATGTTAATCAGAGAGTGTGTATAGGAGATAGGAGTCTTCTTATGTATTCTAGTAATAAAAAGGCCCTCTAAACGTTGCCAGTTACCCTTTTTCGATTTTTTTTCAGCGCCATCTATTGCAGGATTCCAGAACTACTCAACGTGAATTAATCTACGGATGTACCCTCCATTCTGTTTTTTTCTTTTTTTGTATTATATGTAATATCATACAAAAAAGTATCCTTACTCTCGTGAACGTTGAGTTTCATAAAATGGGGTACAATTCGAGCTCAAACAATAGTTTCCATATTACTTCGTCCATTGAGTCTAAATGGTGTATATTTAGTAAGATATTTTTTGTATGATAGTACCACTTTTCTCTCTCTCTCTCATCTCTCTCTCTCTCTATATATAGATATATATATATATATATACATATATATATATATATACCAAGTTTACGATATATGTGTATATATTTTGACCAAGTTTATATACTTATATATAGAATGTATATACTTTTTTTCTTTCAATTGAGATTAGAAATTTTTCTGCGTTGGACATTTTTATTGTTCCAATCTGATAATGTACAGTGCAGGAATAGATGAAGGAGATGAGCAAAATTCATGGTGGACAGGGTTGCATAAATGTACATGATGATACAGATTACGACTCAGGTCAACCACAGCCTCCTTATCAAGTACGGAAGGCTTGAAAAGGTAAACAGGAGGGTAATATAGAGGGTGGATCTCAGAGGAGGAGGATGGGGCTTTTGTCTGCTATCTGGCTCCTACTAGGAGAGTATTCACGCTCCACTTAGGAAGGACTTAGCAATTATAAGGTCGAACTAGGTGGGGTCAACAACCCTTTTTAACTACCACAGATGGGCCTTTGGCCTAATGTATTAAACCGTCTGCAGAAGACGAAGCTAAAATAGACGCGTGGGCTGCGTCGACGTACAGAAGGGTTAGGTTCCTGTAGGGTAGTTCACCTTTTGGCAGTGTAGGCAATCTGAAGGTCCAGAGTTTGGTTGTTGATGTTGGGATGTAACTTGGATATATAAAGCTTCGAGTATAGTATCTCCTAATGTCACTTTGCTGATATCGTGTAAAAGGCGCCACAAACAAATTACAATGGCCCCTCGACACGCAGCCAATCACTTCGACCCCACACTGACCACCATCCCGCATCCAGTGCGCATGCAGGAGCGGTTAACCCCTTCTCTCTCCTAGTTTACGCTTCCACCAATAGGGAGGACTTTTGCCCCCGTTTTCCTCCTCCTCTGATCCTCCAGCCTCTATATATACCCTTCCTGCCAACTACCTATTTCATTCCTTCCTTACTTGATTTTCCAATGCTGGTTGTCCATTGAAACCGCGTCGTATATCCTGTATCATCATGTACATGTTATGTACCCTGTACCACCATGAGTTTTGCTCATCTCCTCACTACTTCCCCCCCCCCCCCTCCAAACTCATCCGTGCCTGGAAATCTGTGATAATAAAATTTCCACGCAGAAATTCATGGCTTCAACCTGCGATGGTATTACACACGGAAAATGTTATTACCTGGTACTAACATATTATATACTTTTATATAGATATAGAATGTTTAAGAAAAAACGAGACAAGTTTGATACTTAAAATCCCATGGCTGTGTTGCTTCCAAGTTAGTAACATATATTAATGTGGATACTTGTCTTCAATTGAGATTAGTTTTTTCATATAGAGCTACATTCAAGATAATTACACCCCAATAACAGTAAGATCACAGCCTTCATGATCCATTGCAAACCATGCCTTACCAACGACGACGAGCCCCTTACGATCATCACGGAAGGCTTGGTTCCCTTGGTAAGCTATGTAGTATACCCCTTCTATCCGACGACGAATGTTTTCTAGTTTTGGCTCCTACTAATGGTATTCACTTAGGAAGGATCTTTAGCCTTATAAGGCTTCGAACTATCTCAATCAACCCTTTTTTAACTACGGTCCTTTCTAAGGTAAGGGTTAACCGTCTGACATATTTAAATAAATAGATACGTCGACGAGTACAGGTTAATGGAGTTATTCGGTTCGGTTCAGTGTAGGCTACTTTGGAGTGCTGCAAATCAGTGTACTCTTAAATCATTGTATTCATAATGACTATGGTTGATATGGTGATAGTAAACAAGTTACATGAGTTTCTACAGACTCTACACGAGACACGTGTACACCATTGCAGCAAGGGAGAGGAACTGTCAATAAACAGACGACAGAAGTATGATAAATTTTTACCAACGCCTTCTTTATGCAGTGTAATCGATATTTACCACCTGCTGGCAACATAGATGACGATTTCAATAATTCAGGGGGGGGGGGGGGCCAAAGCCCCCCTCAACCCATCGTGTATCCTACATTGGAATTATAACTAAGACCATGAAAACACTCATTTCTCAAAATCTGGAGGAAAAAACATGAAAAATAAGGGTGCAAGCCTATTCCCTATAATTACCAAATCGGGTTTTATGCGTTTGCAATTTTGGAAAACCTGAGCCAAATTTCGAAATTAGGTTAATTTCTTTTTACAATCTAAAACATTGCAACATTCGAGCTATCTTTTGCCAAAAGTTGGCTTGGGTTTTCAAAATATCGGGTTTTATTCTTTTGCAATTTTTAAAAACCCGAGCCAAATTTCGAAAATAGGTTACTGTCTTTTTAGACTCCGACAAATTGCAAAATTCGAGCCAACTTTTGGCAAAAGTTGGCTTGGGTTTTCGAAATCTTGGGTTTTGTGGGTTACAAATTCCTTAAAACCCGAGCCAAGTTTTGCTACAATACACTATTATCGCCTTTTTTCGTTTTTAACCCCTCATTTTCCCTGAACTTCATAGCCCTCCCCACTATCGGGGGCCGTGTCTTAAGATTAATGGATAATTAGCTTTTTTTGCATTTTCCGATGGGGTTCATAAAAAAACACACCTAAAAAGCCCAAAAACAAGGAAAAAACAAAAAATACTTTTAAAAATCGTCCCCGGTGTAAAACTTGATATTTACCAAAACGCAAAAAAAAAAAAAAAAAAAAAAAAATAGTTGCTGAAATCACTGTCGGTCCAAAAAGTAACCTTTTCCGAAAGGTCTTTAAATCGCCTAAGTAATGGGCCAAACGTCGTAAAATCTGAAAACGATTAGGGTTAAGCATGAGGGAGAAGAGAGGCCAGAAAAAAAGCATCCCCCTTAATTAACTTCTGAGCTTGACTTTGATACGGAATTATATCAACAATTATGAAAACACAATATTACCATGAAGATGAGCTTAATGCAGTATGGAGGATTATACTTTGCGGCTTGTGGAGAGTCGAATGTAAGGTAGAATAGACCACTTGCGAGTTTCAGGCTATATGGAAGTTGGACCCTTAAACATCGATATGAAACAGAAATGCAATAATAATGTAGGCTTCTGATGGATATAAAGTATGCTGAATTGGGTTTTATGTGTTTATAGATGCACTACAACCGTATTTTAGCTGGTAATTCTGCTAAATATCCATGTGTACAGCTCCAACTTCTTTATAGAACGAAACTCGCAAGTGGTCAATTAAAGATGGTGCAGAATAATTTTATCATGACACTGTAACGCGAGAGTTCCCTGCCTTCAATATATAGTGTAGGTTTCAATGGACCGCAGAATAGTGGTTTCTTGGCTTCCTTCCAAGCTTCGAACGCTCTTTGTCCGGAGTCGAAGCACGAAGAGTGGAAACACAAAATACTGGCCACAATCCTAAGACTTTCATGCTGAGATTCCTACAACTGTATTTGTTCGGGAGAGTATTATCTTTCCTACAACTGTATTTGTTCGGGAGTGTATTATATTTCCTACAACTGTATTTGTTCGGGAGAGTATTATCTTTCCTACAACTGTATTTGTTCGGGAGAGTATTATCTTTCCTACAACTGTATTTGTTCGGGAGAGTATTATCTTTCCTACAACTGTATTTGTTCGGGAGAGTATAATCTTTCCTACAACTGTAGAGAGTATTATCTTTCCTACAACTGTATTTGTTCGGGAGAGTATTATCTTTCCTACAACTGTATTTGTACGGGAGAGTATAATCTTTCCTACAACTGTATTTGTTCGGGAGAGTATTCATCTTTCATGCTGAGATATTCATCTTTCGATACATGTTATTTTTCATTCATTTTTCTTCTGGGATAATTTGTTTAGTTTTGTTTTTGTTTGTATAATAATGTGTTATGCATCTCCATCTATTCAGTACTCAATTAAGGATGAGTGTATTGAAATTCATTACGCGATAGGTATAATTCATTTGTTCACCAACCCACACATTAATTTACAAATAAACGTAATTAATGAAATTAATGAAACTAATTGATTTAATACATTTTGTAAAGCATTGTTAACACGAAACAATGAATGTTGTTGTGTACATGAACAAATAACAATTCCTTATCCAATAATACTATGATATCGATGAATAAGTAAAGACATTGCTTCCATAGTTTACATTTTATTTGATATTCATAATACAAAATATAACAATACCTATGGATTAATATAAGTAGAGGGTTCCATTGCAAGACAAATGAAAGGCGGTAGAACTCAAAGCAAACATAGTAAAAATGTCTGCACGCTCGTTTTTATTTAACAAAAAAACAGGTCAAAAGAAGGAGGAAAAATAACCCGAGGTCCAGTGTTACAAAATATGTTGCGCAAATGGAAGACTGTGAAAACAACAGAATTAAGTGAGAGCAGATTAGTGTATGTTAGTAAAAATTGGGCATTACTTAATTGTTTATTTATCTTTCTATATAATTATGTTTTTAGTTTCCTCCCTAGATCTCCCCTTCCAGATACTTCCAGATACATTTGTACATTTTTCGACAGAAAAATGTCCAGGCCGAAGGCCGATTCCTCTTAAAATTACAGAAAGAAATAACAAATTGTTCATGCGATTCCAAAATTGGTTAGATTGAAAGACATATTTTACTGCTAGGCAAAGTTAATTACATCGCATTAATACCTTTCTACCAAATTATTACAGTGCTATTCCTGTGTTCTATTTTCGTATCTTATTATATGTATTTATTTATTTATTTATTTAATTACTTACATATTTATTTTTATATTTATTGGCTTACATATTTATTTTTTACAGTCTTTCTTTAGGCTATAACTTTTTTCCGTGCAGATGTCATGTCTTCTCTTCACGGAAAACAAAACATACTCCTATTCCTGACAACCTGTGATACAGAATAAAAAAAAAAAAAAAAAAATCTTCCCCCTGTCACTCCTCCCTTTGAGAATTAAGGGGAGGCAGACCATAATTTTGTTAGGTCTATTAATTCATTTATTCATATTTTTTTTTTTCGTTTCCTCCCCAAACCTCCATCAAGCTTAGAAAAACACCCCCTGGACCCCCCTTCAAGATAGATTTGTACATTTTTCGGTAGAAAAATGTCCCGGCCAAAGGCCGATTCCTCATAAAATTACAGGCTCGCTATCGCTCGCCAGGAAAAAAATTGACACCTACAGGGCACGAAGGGTCCAAATATTGACAAAGAAATGGGGTGAAAGGTCATTAAATCCCCAAACTAATGGAACCAACGTCTTATAATCTCAAAACTAGTGGGGCTAAACATTAGGGAGAAGGGGGTCCAGAAAAACGGTCTGCCTCCCCTTAACTCTGGCAGAAAAAAACGAAAGAAAGAAATACATACAGAAAAAATATGTAGCACAGGCACACACGACAAACACACATACAGCCCACATACATACACACACGACAAACACACATAAAGCCCACATACATACACACACATAAACAAACACATATACATACACACACATAAACAAACACACATACGTACACACACATAAACAAACACACATACATACACACACATAAACAAACACATACGTACAGACACATAAACAAAGACATATACATATACACACATATACAAACACACATACATACACACACATAAACAAACACATATACATACACACACATAAACAAACACACATGCATACACACACATACATACACACACAAACAAACACACATACATACACACAGCCCGTAGCCTAGTAGGTAGAGCTCTCGTCTCACACACGAGGGGTCGGGGGTTCAATCCCCGGCCGGGCGGAGACAAATTGGGCTTGTCTCCTTTCATGTGTTAGCCTCAGTTCACCTAGCTGTAAATAGGTACCTGGAATAAGTGGACGACGTTGTGACGTCCCCTCTGGGGTTGGCAAAAATGGTACAAGGCGAGATGGGTATCATATGGTTCACCTAAGCTGATGGCTACCTAAGCCTTCGGGCGAGACGGTACCGTCTATAGTGAGAATGGTACCATACAGATCCACCCTAAGCCTTCGTTTCCAATGTCGCCAATTGGCTAAAATACAGACTACACACACATCCACAGCCATTCCAACAGTACATAAAACACTTAACATGCATTCCACGCAATACATTCCCAGTTAAGGAGGCGCGATAATAATGAGCTTAGCTCGCATTGCGTGGATTCCCCTTGACGAACAAGTAACTGAGTAACACATAAACATACACACACATAAACAAACACACACATAAACAAACACATATACATAAACACACATATACATACACACACATAAACAAACATATACATACACACACACATAAACAAACATATACATACACACACATAACCAAACACACATACATACACACACATAAACAAACACACATACATACACACACATAGACAAACACATATACATACACACACATATACAAACACACATACATACACACACATAAACAAACACACATACATACACACACATAAACAAACACATACATACACACAAATAAACAAACACATATACACACACACACATAAACAAACACACATACATACACACACATAAACAAACACATACATACACACACATAAACAAACACATATACATACACACACATAAACAAACACACATACATACACACACATAAACAAACACATATACATACACACACATAACCAAACACATACATACACATACTCAATAAACAAACACACATACATACATACATACACATAAAAACCCACATACATACATACACATAATACACACATACATACACACACATAACAAACACATATAACACACAGTCACATACACACACATAACAAACACATATAACACACAGTCACATACACACACATAAACAAACACATATACATACATACACATAACCAAACACACATACATACACACACATAAACAAACACACATACATACACACACATAAACAAACACATATACATACACACACATATAACACACATAACATTCATAAAACACACACATACATACACACACATAAACAAACACACATACATACACACACATAAACAAACACATATACATACACACACATAAACAAACACATACATACACACACATAAACAAACACACATACATACACACACATAAACAAACACACATACATACACACACATATACAAACACACATACATACACACACATAAACAAACACACATACATACACATACACAAACACACATACATACACACACATAAACAAACACACATACATACACACACATAAACAAACACACATACATACACACACATAAACAAACACACATACATACACACACATAAACAAACACACATACATACACACACATAAACAAACACACATACATACACACACATAAACAAACACACATACATACACACACATAAACAAACATACATACATACACACACATAAACAAACACACATACATACACACACATAAACAAACACACATACATACACACACATAAACACACATTAAGGGGAGATCGGTGTGTCTATTTGCTTATTGTTTTATCACTTCATTATTGTTTAGTTTCCTCCCCAGACCCCCATCAAGCTGTAAAAACACTCCCCTAGACCCCCCTTTAAGGTAGATTTGTAAATTTTTCGGTAGCGGCCAGTTACTCTTAAAATTACAGGCTCGCTCTCGCTCGCCAGGAAAAAAATCGACACCTAAATGGTACGAATAGTCTTAATATTGACAGAGAAATGGGGTGTAAAGTCTTAAAATCACCAAACTAATGAGCCGAACGTCTTAAAATGGGGCTAAACACGAGGGAGCAGGGGGGGGGGGGGCAGCAAAACCAGCCCATCTCCCCATTAACATACCCATGCTACAAATGCAATCAGGGTATACATAACTATACACACACACACTTTAAATACACACATACACACTCCCAGCATACAATAACATACATGCACACACAATGACATTACAATTACATAGGAGGAGCATAATATGGAAGACAGTGGGATAATTGAGAGAGTGTTTACCCCAGTCATTCCCACAGTTCCTTCTTATTAAGCTGTATGAAATCGTTTAATGACAGCCAGAGTATACTGTCATAACGCGTCATGATCCTCAAAGGTTTAAGGGGAGGCAGACCGTTTTTCTGGACCCCCTTCTCCATAATGTTTATCCCCACTAGGTATGAGATTATAAGACGTTCGGCCCAATAGTTTGGCGATTTTAACACCTTTGGCCCCATTTCGTTGTCAATTTTAGGACCTTTCAAGCCATTTAGGTGTCAATTTTTTCCTGGCGAGCGATAGCGAGCCTGCAATTTTAAAAGGTCCGGCCTTCGGCCGGAAAATTTTTCTACCGAAAAATTTACAAATTTATCTTGAAAGGGGGTCAAGGGGGTGTTTTTCTAAGCTTGATGGAGGTCTAGGGAGGAAACTAAACAAATATATGAATACATTAATTAATAGACCAAACAAACGGTCAGTCTCCCCATAACTCGGTATGCTGTGGGGCCTACTATAGATGGCGTGCAGAATATATACGTATCAGGTAACGAGACCGTGGCGGTATTGCGGGTTTATAGGAAGCGGAAAGAATCAATGAGCCAACTCCATGACTGTGAGGCGCTGCTGCTTGTTGGGAAAATAAGAAATTAGCGTCGAGCCGTCTGCAAAATATATGTAGAATTAATTTAAGGGGAGGCAGACCGTTTGTTTGGTCTATTAATTAATTTATTCATATATGTTTTTAGTTGCCTCCCTAGACATCCATCAAGCTTAGAAAAACACTCCCTAGACCCCCTTTCAAGATAATGTTTTACATTTTTCGGTAGAAAAATGTGCCGGCCGAAAATTTGCAGATTTGCAAATTTGCAAATTTGCAGGCTCGCTAACGCTTGCCAGGAAATAATCGACACCTAAATGGCACGAAAGGTCTTAAAATTGACAACGAAATGGGGAGAAAGGTATTAAAATCGCCAAACTAATGAGCCGAACGTCTTATAATCTCAAAACTAGTGGGGATACACATTAAGGAGAAGGGGGCCCAGAAAAACGGTCTTCCTCCCCTTAACACCTCCCGATAAAAACAACAACAACAACACGCATGGACCAACACACAAATACGCACTAACACACACATTTCCTCCATCTCTCTTTCTCACACACACACACACACACACACACAACCATACACACACACACACACACACACACCAACATACACACACACATACACACACACCAACATACACAGACAAACACTACAAACGCTGCTTTGGTCTAGGTAATGACCCGTTGCTCCAATGGGGCTTGAATATTTAACAGCAAGAACTGCCACCTACTGAATGGCGAATGAGACATAAAACGTTGCATAATGATAGAAATATATATAATCAGCTTTACAAATATATATATAGTTAAATCCGCTAGGAAAATTGAAACAATGGAACACCAAGCTTTCGTCTATTCTCTCAAGACATCTTCAGGGTAATACGTAAATACGTATTACCCTGAAGATGTCTTGAGAGAATAGACGAAAGCTTGGTGTTCCATTGTTTCAATTTTCCTAGCGAGTTTTACTACATAATTTGATCACACGTATATGCGATTTATCCTCCCTATATATTCCCAGCCGGACTTGAACCTCCAAGCTTTTAATCCACTACACCACGGCGTGATAAAGGAATCTTAACCTTTTCCTATTTACTGTAGGAGAGGAGAAATCCTACTTGGAGAATGTATTTCAATTCATGCACAAGTCGCAGGATTCATATTCCAGGATACCATACAGGGATTTTTACAAGATTCCTCACGCAACTCGGGTTATAGAGATTTCAATGTAATTATCGCCCAGCCAAACACGAGAGTCATTAATATCAAGTATATAACACACATACACGTGAGAAAAATAATATATATATATATATATAATTATATATATGCCATCCCCATTCAATTTAAACGTAATTTAATATCTACCCTTGTAACACGAGTTTATCATATGTGTTCAAATTATTTAACTCTACATCTTGAATTAGAATAAATTAAGAATACCCTTTTTTTAAATGAATTTCCTACGGAATTTATAGACACGTATATTGGTAAGCAACTGAACAAATTGATTAACCCTTCACAGCAAATAACCACTGTAAAAAAGGCAACAGTCATCATCCCACTCGCTGTCTTAGGAAATAAATGCTTCAACGTCCGAAACCAAGTATCCCGACACATAAAATAATTTTACCCCCAAATTTCACCTATGATATTTTTTTTCAAATAACAATAAAACGAGGAACTGGTTTAGGTTCAAAGATAAGATCCCACAAAGTTTGCAATCGTCAGTTGTATACCAACTGTAAGAGATGTAAGTATCGGTACGTCGGCAAAACAACTCTGCAGCTCCAGGTTCGTATAAGTGAACACTTTGGTCGTTCCTTCAAAACGGGCCAAATGTTTCAAAAACCATAATGTTCGGCCATTAGAGATCACTCACATGCTCACGACCACCCAATGAGTGATTCAGAATTAAAAATTCTCGCTAGTTACCCTACAGACATGGAGCTGCGTATAGAGGAAGCTCTACACACTAAAGTTGTGCAACCCAGGATAGGTACTCACGAGTCTGCATACGATCTACTATGTTTCTAAACTGGTGAGTCTTTCCCTTAGGTTGTATAGTTATTTCCTATGTTTCGCCTTATGATTTGCTTTGTTCTCTTTTCCACATTTACATTACACTAGGCTTTATATATTGTTAGGTATTTGTTCCTTTATATATATTCTCACTACATGTACTCAACTCAATTCTTGTAAGAATTTTACATTTTTCTGATTTTTTAGCTAGTCTATCTCCAATAGATTTTTCATTTCTTTTCGTCGTTCTCATACATGTGTGTATTATTTATCAACCTTGTGCACTCCGCGTGTTATTATATTTTCCTAAAACATTTTTTTAGATAAAATAAACCTCGTAATATTACCTATCGAGTAAAATGTTGTTTACATACTTTGTATTATATAATTTCATTAGCTTAATATAAGTTTTTCTCTTTGCTTAATGACCTGAAGATGAGAATCGATTTCTCGAAACGTCGTCAAAATGAGTTTTTCTACATTCCTCCCTACGTTGGTTCTACTATTCATTATAAGGCTGCGTTTTCCAAGCAACCCGAGTATCGCAGATATATATATATATATATATATATATATATATATATATATATATATATATATATATATACCGGTATATACTGTATGTAATAACCAAAGACTACAATATTTCATGTCGAAAAATATAGTATATTCTTCCACAAAGAAAATATTAGGTAGAGGTCCAATGACAATAGATGGTAGGCGCTGTGGCCCCTTGCTATCTATACCTTACTTTGATGTGTGTGAGAGAGATATATATATAGAGAGAGAGAGAGATAGATAGAGACAGTAAGTGTGAGTGTGTGGCGAGAGAGAGGGTGTGTGTGAGTGGCGAGAGAGAGAGAGAGAGAGAGAGAGCGGCGAGAGAGAGAGTGTGTGTGTGTGTGTGTGAGCAAGCTAGCGAGCGAGCGCGTGGGTCTGTGTGTGAGCAAGCTAATAGCCATCGCAAATATACGAGGAAAAACAGGAGAAAATTGAGAACGAAGTTAGAGAATTGAATGATGAGGTCGGCAACTTCCGTAAGAGAGAGGAAAGCTGACCCAGGCTTGTGGATCATGTTGCAAAAAAAAAAACATTATCTTGAATCAAGGCCTTTACTGCCTTAGTCTGTGAATTATTGGCTTCGATATTAGAGAAGAGAGAGATTATCTGGAGTGGAAGGGATATAGAGCTAGAGAATTTTATATCAATTTTTGGTTCTCGATATTGTTTTATGATAAGTTGCTTTATATTACTCATGGTATACTGGTAGTGATTTATTTCTATATATCTATCTGTCTATCTATCTATCTATCTATCAAACGATCTATCTATTGCCGGACGCCTTACTTCCCATGGAATATTTGATGTTACTTTATAATTATATATTCCTCCAATAGTACTTAAGAATTGCTCCATGGTGCTAGCTCCTGTATTGGCAAAATTGTTCCGTCTGTGTACTCATACCTCATGCTTCCCAGTATCCTGGAAAGAAGCAAACGTCCATCTAGTTCCTAAAAAAGGTGCTTCTTCAGATCCATCAAACTACAGACCAATAGCTATAACTTCCACTCTTGGTAAAGTCTTTGAAATTTTATTAAATAATCACATAATTAAGCATCTTGAGAATAATAAATTAATCAGTGATAGGCAATATGGTTATAGACGATGTTGATCAACTACAGACATTCTTTGCCTTCTTACGCATCAAATCAACCAAGCTACAGACCAACATGGTGAAACACATACAATAGCACTGGATATATCAAAGGCATTTGATAGAGTCTGGCATCAATCCTTATTGTCGAAGATGTCACACTACGGCCTAGCATCATTAGTTCTAATTTCTTCTTATCTTCATAACAGAAAAATATGTGTAATGGTAGATGGCCTTTATTCTCAATTTAACTCAATAAATGCTGGTGTTCCCCAGGGATCAGTTTTGGCCCCAACTCTGTTCCTCATTCATATCAATGATCTTATATCTACCACTCATAATCCAATACATTCCTAAGCAGATGACTCAACACTCCACAGTTCCTTCACATTTACCAATTCTTTCACCCAACCCGATCTTACAAATTCAAAAATAAACACTGCAATTTCTCTGAACCAGGACCTTCTTGAATTAATGAATGGGGACAAAAGAATCTAGTTTCCTTTAATGCACAGAAACCAAGTACATTCAATTTTCTAACCGACAGAATCTCACTAACTCCCATATATTTTTTAATGATGTAAATATTCCCAATTCCCCTAGTATTGACATTCTCGATGTAACATTAACTACTAACCTGAGCTGGACACATTATGTTAGAAGCATTGCTAAGAATGCCTCTAAAAAACTGGGACTCCTGTACAGAGTTCGAGAATTCTTCACTGACGAGCAGTTGGCCGTAATATATAAGTCATGTGCGTTCTCAGATGGATTACTGTTCACCTCTGTGGAGTGGAAGTGGGAGTGGTTGCATTGAGGCAGGTGGACAAAATTCAAAATAAAGCTATTAGATTAATCAATAACCATGCAATCACACAGGACCTTCCTACATTACCCATACGAAGAAACGTTGCATCCCTTCCATTATTCTACAGATATTTTCACAGCAATTGTTCCGAGGAACTTGCTTCAATTGTGCCGCCTCTCCACATCTTTCCCCGTAGAACTAGGGCAGCTGAGAGCGCCCATGAATTTACACTTTCTCCTCCACAATGCAGAACTTCTGCTTATCAAAATTCATTTATCCCCAGAACTACTACTCTTTGGAATTCACTTCCCTCGAGTTGCTTTCCACAAACTTACAATCTACAACAGTTTAAATCCAGTTGTTACAAACATTTTATGAATGGAGGATGCCTTTAGGCACATGGACCTTTTTTGTTTTATCTGTGTTTTTCCTTCCTCCGTTCATTGTCTCTTAAAAAAAAGAAACGTCGTCCGTCTGTCTCCAAACTCCTCCTAGACCGTTGGATGGATTTTCACCAAATTTCACACAAACATTTGTTAGGTGAATGCGAACATCAGATAATTTTTTTTTTTTATAATTTGAGCAATAGTTATGATTTTAGGTCCAAAATATTGTTTTACTCCCCCCCCCCTGGGGGCCCCCCCCAGACTCCCCCCCCCCCCCCCCTGCAATGAAGGTGTTCTGTGTGTGTGACAGAACGCCTTCGTTCCGAGGGTGAAAACATCTTGCCCCGCATTTGTTAGGTTAAGTTAGTTTAATTGACATTAGAAGTGATGGTAGTAATAGTGGGGATGATGGTAATTGTAGTGATAATGGTGATAACATTGGTGAAGATGGTAATTGTAGTGATAATGGTGATAATACTAGTGATGATGGTTGTAGTTGTAGTGATGATGACAGCAGTGATGATGATGGTAGTGATGATGACAGTAGTAGATATGATGGTGAGAGTACTAACTAGTAGTAGTGATGATGGTCATAATAGTAGTGATGATGGTGACAAGTAATGATGATAGTTGTAGTATGATGACATTAGTGATAATGGTAGTGACGATGGTTACAGTAGTAGTGATGATGGTGAAAGTTGTAGTGATGATTACAGTAGTAGTGATGATGAGAGTAGTAGTGATGATGGTAAGAGTAGTAGTGATGACTATAATAGTAGTATTGTTGATGATAGTAAAGGTGATAGTGACTAGTAGTGATGATGTTGACCCATCGCAGAGTTGGGTATGCCGTTTTGATTTTGGGCAACACGGCACGTCTACTTTATTTTATTGGATATGTTTATTACTTACAATACATATTTAACCCCGTCTCCACCGTTACGTAATATTCATCATCTCCTTTTCATACCTGATATAAATAGGAAATGACTGACAGTGGCCGATCCAAACTGGTGCAGGGTAGGATAATGCAAGGTTAAGAGATCTCTTAACCTTGGGATAATGCAGAGGGGAGAATTCTTCCCGTGGTCAGGACAGAGGAGTTAACCGCCAGCCCTTACCGTAAAAGGGATAAGATCACTTCACAATCAATACTGGAGTGCAGGAGGAGGAGGAGGAGGAGGAGGTAGAGCAGGAAGAGGAGGAGGAGAAAGAGGAGGTGGAGGAAGAGCAGGAGGAGGAGAACGAGTAAGGAGAGAAGGACGAGGAGGAGGAGAAGAAAGAAGAGCAGGAGGAGGAGTACAAAGGAAATCAAGCAACAACAGTTCTATTGGCCCTTCTAAGCTGCTTGTCTTCCAAAACACTGAGGATCAAGTGTCCAAACAGTGGTTTAGAGTGGGTAAGAGAACATTGGAAAGGGAACTACTGCCCTGGAACTATTGTCCGTGGCAGGATTAGGAAGTTAGTAGGGGACAGATGGGTTAGTAACTGAGGGGGGGATAAAATAAAGTTATTCATTTACAAACGCAGTCAGTCGCGGGTTTGATGCGAGATATTTGTCTAGGCCAAGTTTAAATAAATCAACGGTGCAGTCTATAACTTCTCGGGGCAGCCCATTCCATAAGTTGACAACTTGATTGAAGAAGAAATTCTTAGATTCGTGTGAGTTAAAAGAGTTACCAATAATTTTGCAATCGTTTCCCTGCGTGTAATTAGATTGGTCGATAGTGAAGTACTTACTACAGTTCATATTGTCGATGCCTCTGATGATTTTGAACACTTGAATTAAGTCGCCTCTTAATCTGCGCTCGGTTAAAGGAAATAGATTTCATTCTCTAAGACGCTCCTCGTATAGTTTGTACTTTAGGCTAGGAATCATTTTGGTAACTCTACGTTGAACTCGTTCTAGCTTGTCTATATCTTTTTGGTAATAAGGGCACCAGGATTGAACCCAGTATTCCAGAAGAAGGAGGACCAAGGAATTGTAAAGGGTTAGGATAACGCCTTTGGATTTATGCTCAAATGACCTGCCTATAAAGCCAATTATTTTGTTTGCCTTCTTAACAACTTCTGAACATTGTTGACTCGGTTTTAGGTTACTCGATACTGTTACTCCCAGATCGGTTTCTCTGTTTATATTCTTAAGCTGAGTGCCATTCATCGAATAGTTTGCTTTCTCATTTTGGTATCTGATATGTAGTACTTTACATTTATCCGCATTAAAACTCATTTGCCAAATTTCGGCCCAACATGACAACTTATCTAGATTGTGTTGCATATCGTCAACTTGTTCTTTTGAGAGTACGCTATTTGCAATTTTTGTATCGTCCGCAAATTTTGAAATTGTGCAGGCGAGACCCTCATCTATGTCGTTGATGTAAATTAGAAAGAGAATTGGTCCTAGTACTGATCCCTGGGGTACCCCGCTACTTACATTGGTCCATTTAGATGCCTTACCGTTTATGACTACTCTTTGCTTTCTGTTGCTGAACCAATGTTCTATCCATTTCAACACACCGTCTTGTATTCCATGCGCTTTTAGTTTTAGCAGTAAACATTTTTGGGGAACTTTGTCAAAGGTCTTTTGAAAATCAAGGTATATAATATCTACAGCTTTACTCTCATCGTAGAGGTTGAGGATATCGTGGAAGAAGTCTAAGAGGTTTGTTAAACAGGAACAATTTTTACGAAAGCCGTGTTGAGTATCTTTAAGTGTGTTTTTTTCCTCTAAGGGATTTACGAGTCTGTATCTTATGAATGTTTCTAGCATTTTACATACAACTGAGGTTAAGCTAATTGGACGATAGTTACTGGGTAGGGATTTGATGCCTTTTTTGAATATCGGTGTTACGTTGGCTAGCTTCCACTGATCAGGCATAGTTCCAAACTGCAAGGATTTATTGAATAGCAATGTCAGTGGTTTGGAGAGCTCATCCTTAGCTTCCTTTAGAACTCTAGGTGAGATTGTATCAGGTCCAGGCATTTTATTTACCTTGAGTTTATTTAAACAATTCAATACTTCTCTCTCTGTAATGGTGATATTGCTTAGAACATCTGAATTATCAATCTGAATCGGCGATGGTGTAGGAATATCACTGAAGTCTTCTGTTGTAAAAACTGATGCAAAGAAGGTATTGAGGGCATTAATCATTTGTACTTCGTCTTTGGTGTATTCTCCATTTTCATCGACTAACAGTCCAACAGTTGAAGTAACTACTTTTTTCTTTCTGATATAACTATAGAATTCGGGTTTGTCTTACTTTGATTCGCAACATGTAACTCCAGGGTGTTTTTACTTTGCTTAATTAATGTTTTGGCTTTGCGTCGTAGTTCTATAAATTTCACCTGTTCTTCATCATTTTGTGAGGATTTTAATCTATCATTAGCAAACTTTTTAGCAAGCAGACAGTTTGAAATATCTATATTCCACCATTTGGGCTTATCATTATGGCCTGTACGCCTTATTTTCGATGGTATGCAGTATTGCACTGCTCCTTGAGGAGGAGGAGGAACAGCAGGAGGATGTGGAGGTGGATGAGCAGGAGGAGGAGGAGGTGGAGGATGAAGATCAGGAGGTGGAGGAGGCGGACGAGCAGGAAGAGGAAGAGGAGGAATACAAAGGAATACAAAGAACCTACAAACTGCAACAGACCTATTGGTTCTTACGGGGCAGTTTGAATATCTACACTGCTAAGCTACTAACTACTAGGTAAAGAAAAGGATAGTAAAGCAGAAGGCTCCTCCCCACCCACCACTCCCTCCAGCTTACGGCGGCGTGGAAATAGTTGGAAAAATACACCAAGCAGTATGGAAAAACTGACATGGAATTTCTGATAGGATAAGACTAAAGGAGATAAATTAGTAGTCTACGCTCATTCTACATCTAAGATCTGGAGGAAAAGAAAATCGGTCATGAGTAAAAAGGTATGCAGAAATGTTATATATATTGCAATTTGTGGTATTTCCTCATTACGACTGGGAGTTATTCTGAAAGAAATGGGGTGTTGACCCTCACTGTACCAGTGACGTACAATGGCCGACAGTAAGAAAGGCACTCGCCAGTACCAGCGCCGTACGACGTACGTCAGTAATATTCGGTCCTTGTACCGAGCGGTACCTGGTACCATGACTTGTAAACACTGCTTTGAGACCTTGGCAACACTTCTCAGAGTGTATCGCCCACGGGCGAGCAGCGAGCTGGCCAAGTACTCGTCCAGCTTTCGGGGTGAGAGGTTGGGCTCTCTCGTCTTTGAAGCCATTTTGGCCACAATGCTTGGTACTGGAGGTTACATTTATAGTAATACCCTCTGGTACAGTAGGGGTTGAGGGTTAGTGGCCAAGTATTTGTCTAGACGGTTCTTGAAAGTCTCAACTGTATCGCAGTTCACAATGTTTGAAGGTAGTCTGTTCCAAATGTTCACAACACGATTGAAGAAGAAGTGTTTTGCTTCAATAGAATGAAATCGCTTTCCTGTAATCTTACAACCATTGTTTCTAGTGAAGTTTTACCAGTCGATAGTAAATTTATGAGTCACTTACATTTAGATCGCTGAATCCCTTTCTATCTTGAAAACCTTGTATGATTTGTTTCACAATATAGATATAATTTTTGTGACTGCATTACATTTGTCTAGTTTATTAATATTGGGTGACCAGAACAGCACCCAATATTCAAGATGGGGATGCACAAGTGAGTTGTATGTAGTTAGTATGACTTTTTCTGATTTGAATTCAAACATTCTACCAATGAATCCCGCCAACTTATTTTCAATTTTGACTGCCTCTGTACATTGTCTACTCGTCTTTAGGTCGCTCTCGCTCAATATTATAATTCCCAGATCTCTCTCTTTATCTGCATTTATAAGTTGATTGCTATTCATTGAGTAGTCTTTATGAACGTTGTTACTAATGATGTGCAATACTTTGCGTTTTTCAATGTTGAACTTCATTTTGCATTTTTCTGCCCAGTTAACTGAAGTGTCAGGATCACTTTGCAATTGTTACCAATGTACTGTTCAGGTCACCTTATTAGTATTTTTTGTGTCGTATGCAAACTTAGATATTTCACTTTTTACCCCTTCGTCAATGTAATTTATGCAAATTATATAGGTCCCAACTCTGAGCCCTGGGGAACGCCACTGTTTACATTGCACCAGGCTGATTCTTTTTCATTAATTACAACTCATTGTTTACGGCCTGAGAGCCAGGAGGAGGAGGAGGAGGAGGAGAAGGAAGAGGAGGAGGAGGAAGAAGAGGAGGAGGAAGAAGAGGAAGAGAAAGTGGAAGGAAAATAAGAGAGTGGTCAGTGTAATAAGAGAATGAGGGAGAATAGAAAGAAGATGAGGGAGGAGGAGGGAAGGGAAAGGAAGAATGAGGAGAAAAGAGGAAGTGGAAGAAACCGAAGAGAGTGGGGGAAAGTAATAAGTGATTGAGGGAAGGAGCAAGAGAAGAGAAAACGGAAGAATGGGAGAAGAGAAGGTGGAAGAAAAGAAGAGAGAGAGGAAGAGTAATATGAGAATGAGGGAGAATAGAAAGAAGAGGAGGGGGGAGAGAGGAAGAGGGGGAAGAAAAAGGGAGAATGGGGAGAATAGAGAAGAGGAAGTGGAAGCAAAAGAAGAGAGTGGGAGAAAAGGGGGAGATAAATAAGAAGGAAAGAATGAGATCAAGGTAGAGGATGAGAAGGAAGAGGAGGGGGAGGAGGAAAGTAAAGGGGGAGTTATAGAAGAGGGAAGAGATACTGAGATCAAGGAAGAGGATGAGAATGAAGAGAAGTAGGAAAAGGAGGAGAAATAAATTAAAGGAGGAGATATAGAAGGAGAGAATGAGATCAAGGAAGAGGAGGAATACAAAGGAGAACAAACTGCAACAGACCTATTGGTCCTTACGGGGCAGTTTGGATATATACAACTACTAATCTATTGACTACGAGGTAGATAAAGGGATAGCAAAGATGAAGGCTCCTCGAGGAGAAGGAGGAAGAAGAAAATAAAAGGGAAATAAAGAAGAGGAAGGAGGGAATGAGATCAAGGAAGGGAAGGAGCAGCCTCAGGAAGGAAGAGTAGGAGGAAGGGAAGGAGGTTATGGCCAGATGACCTTAGGTAGGGAAGTACTCCTGGGGTCTGTAGGTTTCATCACAGCCATGTTGTAACCCTCGCACAGGATTCTGTCTAATAATCATTATATTCATATTTTTATTCATACAGTAATTCATTAGACATATCGTTAATTACTTCATTAGTTCATTCTTCATTCATTCTTCATTCATTTATTCATATTCTATTTATTCGTTGATTTATTTATTCATTCCCTGAAACATTAATATGCTTTTGTTCATGCATGACATTATTCATGTACTTGCTTTCATACGTTCGTGTATTTATTAATTAATGCATGAACTTCTTGCATTAATTAATTCATTCATTCATTTATTAAAAAACTATGATGGATATCTGGATAGTTTACCGATATTTGTTCTATATATTCTTTCTCAACTCTTTCAACACTATATCATCTTTCAACACTATATCATCTTTACTTCACTATATTTTGGCTAAAATTAAATATCTTTACTAATCTTAGGAAGGCCCTGTAGGAATCGAAGGGGTAATATCTATATATAATTTTTTTTTTTTTTTTGCTGCCAACAATACCTACTGAGCTTAAGGGAGGTCGCCGGCTTTTTTTCTCTTTCTCTCCCTCTCTCTTTGGCTTGTATCCATTCGGCCCAATTCAGCCTACTGTTTTAAGACGTTTACCCCCATCCAGGTATCAATATTTTCCTGGCAAGCGGTAGCGAGCCAGCATATATATATATTTTGTTTTGACAGCAAGCTAAATTTGTAAATTTTTCGATATAAAAATGTCTCCGGCGAAGTCTGATTTCTCCATACAATGCTGGCTCGCTATCGCTCGCCAGGAAGAAATCGACACCTTGATGGGGATAAAAGTCTTAAAACAGTTGGCTGAATGGGGCCGAATGGATACAAGCCAGGGAAAGAGAGAAAAGGAGAGAAAGATAAAAAAAAAAAAAACGGTGACCCCCCTTAAAGACTGGTGTCTCATTGGCCAGCTTCCATTAACCATTTCAGTACCGGTGAAGTCTATTATATCTTTAGCTACATTTAGACGATTTTATGAAGCTTCGGCATGATATATGGAAGCTAAAAGGCTTAATTGAGATAGCCTGTAGCCTTTTAATAGGTAGACGTCCTTCCCAATCTGAATACAATCGTCTAATAGTTGCCAGAATATATTGATAAGGATGTCACCAGTCCTGAACGGTATAAACATATAGACAAGCTACACAACGTTATAGGTAGCGCCAACGAACTTGACAATAATCTGGACCCCTTACCTTCTTATAACTCAAAATGAATGAAAGCAATCGGGCTGACATATTTATCATTTGGGAAGAGTCTACCAGGAAATAGGTGTGGAAATTTACAGCCAGTTTGCTCAAGGTTCTTTTGAGTTACGAAGAGGTCAGGGATCGAGATAATTGTCTAATTCGTTGGCGCTACCTTGTTATAGTTACCCTCAAACGTTCGCCATAATTCTCCTTACAGACGGGCCTGGATGAAAGGGCTTGGTATTATTGAGGCTGAAGATAGATTCCAGGATTAGACAGATATATAGCGGAGAGACAGATAGATAGATAGATAGACTTGCAGATCAACAGGAGCATAGACAGACAGCAAGATAGATAGATAATTACAACGTGACAAAAGTTAACCATGATTATAATTAATTAAATTGTAAAACTTGAAAAATAAACAAACCAAAACTAGGACAAAGACAATATAAAGGCAAAGAACTAATCAAAATCGCTATGTGGAAAAAACGCTTAAGCAAAATAAAATTAAGAAATAAAAGAACACAATCCATCACATGGGGTGTACATAACTACTTGAGCAAGTTAATCTGTTTCCCAATCAAATTCATCGCACAAACAACAACGCACTATCGTCACGTTCAAGGAATTAGTCAATTTGGGATGCTAGATGTAAATTGACTGTAAACCCCTAGCTGAACTCAACAGTTTGACAGACGGATTAATGATACGTAGATACAGAAATATATACTTGAAAAAATAGAGATATAGAAGTAGAGATAAATAGATATGTAGAAAATAAGTAGAGAGATATATATTCAATTAGATAGATAGTTACAAAATTAAATGGCTATTCTCAAAGGATCACAGAATCTTCAAACACACGGATGAAAGGATTAACCCTCAGTGAAGATAAAACGTGATTCCATTGGGGGAGATTTCCACTTAAGGGATTTTTGTCTTTACCCACTTCTCCCTCATGTTTAGCCCCATTGCTTTTGAGATTTGAAGACGTTCGCCCCATTAGTTTGGCGATTTTAAGAACTTTCACCCAATGTATGCCACTTTTAAGACCTTTCGTCCCATTTAGTTGTCGACTTTTTTTCCTGGCGAGCGATAGCGAGCCTGCAATTTAAGAGGAAACGGCCTTCGGCCGGGAAATTTTTCTACCGAAAAATGTACAAATTTATCTTGAAAGGGGGTCAAGGGGGTGTAATTTCAAGCTTGATGGAAGTCTAGGAAACACACTAAAAACCTCCCCTTAACCCTCAGTGAAGATAAAACGTGATTCCATTGTTAAGGCAATGTCACACGAACGCTTATTTCAGGCAATTTTCTAGAAGCAAGTTTTACCTCGCAATAATTCTGGGCCTTTTTACATTGGCATCGGGAATTAGATTGAAATTATAACGTGTTTGGTGGCCTAAGGGGGCCCAGATCGTTATTTTTTTCTCTCTCTCCTTCTCTCTGTGGGTTGTATCCATTCGGCCCCATTCAGCCTACTGTGTTAAGACGTTTATCCCCATCTACTAGGTGTCATCGTATCTTCTAAGGGTTAAGGAGAAGTATTTGTGTTTTTCTGAACCCGCTTCTTCTTCATGTTTAGCTTCATCAGTTTTCAAATGTTAAGACTTTCGCACATTTCTTTGTCAATATTAAGACCTTTGGTGCCATCTAGGTGTCGATTTTTTTCCCGCAGAGCGATAGCGAGCATGTAATTTAGTAGGAACCGGCCTTTGGATGGGAAATTTTTCTATCGAAAAATGTACAAATTTTTGTCGAAAGAGGTCTTTGGGATGTTGTTTCTTTAAGCTTAATAGAAGTCTAGGGAACAACTAAAACTAGTATACTTATATATTTTAAGGAACATTAATCCTCTGTTACAAACCCCAATGTACTTGAATACATTAATTGAAAGCATATGATCCTCCCTACCAGTTATAATAGAACAAAAAAACATGAGATAAAATAAAATACCGTCCCCTTAACCACTTCTGTACCGCTACGTCTCTTTTAGTTTTATTCGATTGTATTCCGTTTAAAAAGGGCTCCCCAGCAATCAACAGGGTTCGAACTATCTCACTTAACCCTTTTAACGACCACAGATCCTTCAAAAGCTGCATACCATCGTTTAAATAGAGCTAGAATTTTACGACCACAGATCCTTCAAAAGCTGCATACCATCGTTTAAACAGAGCTAGAATTCAATATAGCACACGTCGCTGGTACTCAAAGGGTTAAGGGGAGGTGGGCCGGTTTTCTGGTCCCACTTCTTCCTCATGTTTAGCCCCATTAGTTTTCAGATGTTAAGATGTTTTCCCCATTAGTTAGTCGATTTTAAGACCTTTCGCCCCATTTCTTCGTCAATATTTAGACCTTTCGTGTTATTTAAGTGCCGATTTTTTCCCTGGCGAACGATAGTGAGCCTGTAATGTTGGAAGAATCGGCCTTCGACCGGGACATTTTTCTACCGAAAAATGTACAAATTAATCTAGAAGGGGGATCTAATGGATGTGTTTTTAAAATTTGATAGAGGTCTATGGAGGAAACTAAAAAAATATATGAATGACTGAATTAATAGACCAAATAAACGGCCAGCCTCCCCTTAATTAAAGGTGGCGGTGGAGTCAACGATGGTGATGAAGATACCCTCCGGCTCAAACTGTGAAAGGTCGCGGGGTCAGCAGAAATAGAGAGAGAGAGAAGTGGCTTTCATTATTAGGTCAAGTAATGGAAGATCTGGGATAGTATTTGTCTTCTCTGATCAGATTGAATCAAGCGGAGTCCTTTTCATTAAGGGGAAATTATATATTCTCGGGTCGATTATTTCATATATTTATAATTTGTTTAGTTTTGTCACTAGGAGGCATCAAAGTTAAAACAAATATCCATTAGATCCCCTTCTAGATTAATTTGTACATTTTTCGGCTGAAGGCTGGTTCTTCCAAAATTACAGGCTAACTATCGTTCGCCAGGAAAAAAATCGACACCTAAATAGCTCGAAAGGTTTTAATATTGACAAGGAAATGGGCGGAAGGTCTTAAAATCGACAAACTAATGGGGCTAACATCTTAATATCTGAGAACTAATGAGGCTAAACATGAGGGAGAAGGGGATCTAGAAAAACTACCCATCCCCCCTTAAGGAAGATCTGGGACAGTATTTGTCTTTTCTGATCAGATTGGATCAAACAGAGTCCTTCTTATTAACCGTGTAGTGATTGCTGGCCTCATTTTGTTTATTAACCCTTTCAAGATGCGATCACGCATTTCGTTTCTGTTTATGGCTCTTATTAGGCGATTTTATTCAGATTTATAAGGGTATATGGAAGTCAGAGGGTTAATTGAGATTGTTTTTACCCTCATATTTACCACTGACCCTTCCTAAACTACATACAATCGTAGCCAGAATTAGCTATCAAAATGAGTCATATTCTTTAAAGGGTTAACTCTAATAGAGTATCCCAAACTGAACATCACATACTAATAAAGTTACTTTTCAGTTACTTCTTATCTGTATTTTACATAAGGATGTTCTGAACTTTCTACCTTTTGTGTAAGAAGCAGAAATGTCTACCTTCTTCTGTGTAAGCAGTTGAAAGTGTTGTCGATCCTCTGTACTTTTTCACACACTCTCTCTGGTTGCTTAATTGACATATCTTCTTCTACCATATATTTGTAGTGTATTTGATGTATCGAATTATCAACCTAATTGCATAACCATTATTCCTATGTTTGAAAATTACTAAAGCATCGTCCAATTTACAGACAGGTATGGCGTCCATGGAGACACTAGAACCGGCGTCATGATAGCGATGAGTTTAACCCCTTCTGGACCGGCGAGTCTTTTTTACATTATGCTGGCTACTATTAGACTATTTCTATTTAGTTTCAAAAGGGCCTCCAGCAAATATAAGGCTTCGAACTATCTCACTTAGGCCTAACCTTTTTTACTACCACAGATCCTTCTTAATTACGCTGCACAAAATCCTCTAAATATAGCTAGAAAACAACTATATAAACGTCGCCGGTACAGACAGGCTTAAACTACAAACATGGGATGATAGCCCAGCAGAATTTCAGGACACTTTTTATATTCAGTTTAGCAAAAAATAAATAAATACAAATAAATAAATAAATAAATAATATGATGTTTTGGCTGTACTTGTGTTTTTTGTTTCGATTAAAACTACAATCAGAAAATAGTATACGAATATGGCAAAAGGCTAACAAGAAAAACAAAATAGTTTCTTGAATATTTACTTAGTGTTTTCAGTTATGTGAGTTCGAGGTTTCAGTAAGCACAGTGCAAAACCTTTTAGCTTGATTGCAAGAACGCATTGCTATTGCAAGGAGAGTCGTCCAAGGTTTGCAAAATAAGGTAATGCTATTAAGGAAACTAAATAGCTTTTTTGGCCACGATAATTCGTTTACGCAATCGTTTACACCATAATCCTAAACATATACACTACAGTACATATAAAATCATATACATAATTCATTCTCTCTCTCTCTCTCTCTCTCCGTTAACCTATTCATCATATAAATAACAACACAGCAATCCACCAATAATCTCCCCCTGGTAGTACTCATTAGTGACCTAAATGTACACACCACGCCATACTCTCACAAGGGCAGGGTACGTATTAACACTGAGGGGGAAGGGTATATTTTTGAGTCAATTATTTCATATATCTTTTTTTAGTTTCCTCCCTAGACCTCCAACGATTTTTTTTTTTTAAATCCATTACATCCCCCTTCTAGATTAATTGGTACTGTTTTCGGTATAACATTTTCCCGGCCAAAGGCCGGTTCTTCCAAACTTTCAGGCTCACTATCGTTCGTCAGGTAAAACATCGACACCTAAATACCACGAAAGGTTTTAATATTGACAAAGAAATGGGGGGGGGGGGAAGGGTCTTAAAATCGATAAACTAACTGGGCAAGTATCTTAAAATCTGAAAAATAATGAGGCTTTAACATGAAGGAGAAGGGGATCTAGAAAAACGGACCCTCTCCCCTTAATAATCAGGCGACACGTGTCACAGACAGACTAGTATGGACCCATTTCCGTACAATACTGTATATAGCAACCTTGTAATACTGTATATAGCAACCTTGTAATACTGTATATAGCAACCTTGTAATACTGTATATAGCAACCTTGTAATACTGTATATAGCAACCTTGTAATACTGTATATAGCAACCTTGTAATACTGTATATAGCAACCTTGTAATACTGTATATAGCAACCTTGTAATACTGTATATAGCAACCTTGTAATACTGTATATAGCAACCTTGTAATACTGTATATAGCAACCTTGTAATACTGTATATAGCAACCTTGTAATACTGTATATAGCAACCTTGTAATACTGTATATAGCAACCTTGTAATACTGCATATAGCAACCTTGTAATACTGTATATAGCAACCTTGTAATCCTGTATATAGCAACCTTGTAATACTGTATATAGCAACCTTGTAATACTGTATATAGCAACCTTGTAATACTGTATATAGCAACCTTGTAATACTGCATATAGCAACCTTGTAATACTGTATATAGCAACCTTGTAATACTGTATATAGCAACCTTGTAATACTGTATATAGCAACCTTGTAATACTGTATATAGCAACCTTGTAATACTGTATATAGCAACCTTGTAATACTGCATATAGCAACCTTGTAATACTGCATATAGCAACCTTGTAATACTGTATATAGCAACCTTGTAATACTGTATATAGCAACATTGTAATACTGTATATAGCAACCTTGTAATACTGTATATAGCAACCTTGTAATACTGTATATAGCAACCTTGTAATACTGTATATAGCAACCTTGTAATACTGTATATAGCAACCTTGTAATACTGTATATAGCAACCTTGTAATACTGTATATAGCAACCTTGTAATACTGCATATAGCAACCTTTTAATACTGTATATAGCAACCTTGTAATACTGTATATAGCAACCTTGTAATACTGTATATAGCAACCTTGTAATATGTTCTGGCTAAAAACAGACGCTTTACTTTGGCTTAGGAAGGATCTCAAGGCATCAGAGGCGCACTATTTTCCTCATCTTTATATTTGAACCGTCAGATTTGCTTCCTAAACCAAATTGAACTGTTAACCCTTTCAGTAACAGCAACGTTTGTTGTTGTTGTTGTTGTTGTTCCCCAAGCTGCCTGGCCGAACAGCCCCAAGGCCCTGAGCAAGGCCAAGTTATATTTTATGATAGCTATATTTAGGCGATGTTAAGCAGCTTAGGAAGGATCTGTGGTAGTGAAAAGGGTTGTTTGAGATACTTTGAAGTGTTATCATTGCAAGAGGTCCTTCCTAAGCTCAATAAAATCGTCTAATAGTTGGCAGAATAAGATGAAAAGGACGTCCCTGGTACTGAATGGGTTAAAAGGACGTCCCTGGTACTGAATGGGTTAAAAGGACGTCCCTGGTACTGAATGGGTTAAAAGGACGTCCCTGGTACTGAATGGGTTAAAAGGACGTCCCCGGTACTGAATGGGTTAAAAGGACGTCCCCGGTACTGAAGGGGTTAAAAGGACGTCCCCGGTACTGAATGGGTTAAAAGGACGTCCCTGGTACTGAATGGGTTAAATGACGTCCCTGGTACTGAATGGATTAAATGACGTCCCTGGTACTGAATGGGTTAAATGACGTCCCTGGTACTGAATGGGTTAAAAGGACGTCCCTGGTACTGAATGGGTTAAAAGGACGTCCCTGGTACTGAATGGGTTAAAAGGACGTCCCTGGTACTGAATGGGTTAAAAGGACGTCCCTATTACTGAATGGGTTAAAAGGACGTCCCTGGTGATGAATGGGTTAAAAGGACGTCCCTGGTGATGAATGGGTTAAAAGGACGTCCCTGGTGATGAATGGGTTAAAAGGACGTCCCTGGTACTGAATGGGTTAAAAGGACGTCCCTGGTACTGAATGGGTTAAAAGGACGTCCCTGGTACTGAATGGGTTAAATGACGTCCCTGGTACTGAATGGGTTAAAAGGACGTCCCTGGTACTGAATGGGTTAAATGATAGACAGAATATAGTGAATATATTGGAGACATCTTACTGAAAATGTTGTATACAGAATTACTAGAATTTTAGTAAGTAACAATTGTGAACGAAATGATCGTCAAAATACATTGACAAATGTCGTCACTGTGCAAGAATGTGAGAGAGTTTTCATATGATCGCTGGAACTTAGGTACACTCCTCTACCATAGTCTCTAGCCCGCTCATAGGAATTAGTGGGCCCCCTGTATGGTTCTTTATGCAATTATTACTATCTGGATTGATTTTTAGGTAGAGAAGTGACTTTGCAATGAATAACCTATATATAGTTTTGTAGTTGATGTATAGGAAATTATATTCGTAAATTAGTTTCCAGAGATTATACTGCCATAAATAGAAATAGCTGAAGTCCACAGATGTTAAGGGGAGATGTCCACTTGAGGGATTTTCTTCTTGACTCCTTTCTCCCTCATGTTTAGCCCCATTGTTGTTCTAATTTTAAGAGGCTTGCCCCATTATTTTAACGATTTTAAGAACTTTCAACCCATTTCTGTCAATTTTAAGACCTTTCGTGCCATTTAGGTGTCGATTTTATCCTGGCGAGCGATAGCGAGCCTGTAATTTAAGAGGAACCGGCTTTCAGCCGGGACATTTTTCTACCGAAAAATGTAAAAATTTATCTTGAAAGGGGCTCAAGGGAGTGTAATCTTAAGCTTGAAGGATATCTCAAAATACTATAGCACACATGGATGAGGCAGTTACTATAGCACACATGGATGAGGCAGTTACTATAGCACACATGGATGAGGCAGTTACTATAGCACACATGGATGAGGCAGTTACTATAGCACACATGGATGAGGCAGTTACTATAGCACACATGGATGAGGCAGTTACTATAGCACACATGGATGAGGCAGTTACTATAGCACACATGGATGAGGCAGTTACTATAGCACACATGGATGAGGCAGTTACTATAGCACACATGGATGAGGCAGTTACTATAGCACACATGGATGAGGCAGTTACTATAGCACACATGGATGAGGCAGTTACTATAGCACACATGGATGAGGCAGTTACTATAGCACACATGGATGAGGCAGTTACTATAGCACACATGGATGAGGCAGTTACTATAGCACACATGGATGAGGCAGTTACTATAGCACACATGGATGAGGCAGTTACTATAGCACACATGGATGAGGCAGTTACTATAGCACACATGGATGAGGCAGTTACTATAGCACACATGGATGAGGCAGTTACCAGTTCAAGATAGGATATAAATGTTCACGAAGAATCTACTACATCAGTTGCCAAATTATATATTGACCCCGTCAAGGCTATATCTCCACAAGGGACTGGAGTTCTCGCAAAGGGGGCTCCAGTCCTCACGTTATTCTTGACTTGCAGTGTGCTGGCTTAATAATCCAGAAGGGTTGATAGCCTCTGAAGTCTTATTTTAACTAACTATATCTCCACACGGGGGTTTCATCTATAATTACCGAGGAACAATTTCATTATCTTACAATTTATTAAGAGGAGGTTTGTAGTTGATTCCCTAGACTTCCATCAAACTTAAAATTACTCCCCCTAGATCCCCTTTCAAGATAAATTTGTAAATTTTTCTGTAGAAAAATGTCCCGACCGAAGGCCGATTCCCCTTAAATTACAGGCTCGCTATCGCTCGCCAGGAAAAAATTGACACCTGAATGGCACGAATGGTCTTAAAATTGACAGAAATGGGGCGAGGGTTCTTAAAATCGCCAAACTAATGGGCCGAACGTCTTAAAATCTCAAAAGCAATGGGGCTAAACCTGAGGGAGAAAGGGGTCCAGAAAAAAATCCTCCAGGTGGAAATCTGCCCTTAAACCCATTCTTGTAATCGATAAATGTGTTTGAATTATTCAGGATATATTATGCTACAAATACTATCCTTAGAGCCTTTGTAAATAATGCAATTACGAATATCAATAAACAAGCCACCCAAAGAAAATTAGTGCCTCATAATTAGTTATTGGTAATTGTCAACATAGCGATATAGAAGTCATTTTAGGAGGCCATATACACTTTGCGAATGAATGCGAATAACTACGACCGGAGTAGATCTATTCCTATGTTGATTTTGCCATGCTCTCTAACCCAAGATTAAACCTTTCTTCCTCGTTATACATAACCATTAATAGAAGTTGTTATAATGTTAAATAAATATAATCCATTCAAACAACCCTTTTCCAAATATTCAGAACCATGTGGCCATTACATTCTCAATAGCTCCTTAAGGGCAGGTTTTTAGTTTGTTCCCTAGATATCCATCAAACTTAAGATTACACCCCCTTGAGTCCTTTTCAAGATAAATTCGTACATTTTTCGGTAGAAAAATGTGCCGGCTTAAAGCCGGTTCCTCTTAAATTACAGGCTCGCTATCGCTCGCCAGGATAAAATCGACACCTAAATGGCACGAAAGGTCTTCAATTTGACAGAAATGGGTCGGAAGTTCTAAAAATCGTCAACATAATGGGGCGAACGTCTTAAAATTAGTAAAGCAATGGGGCTAAACATGAGGGAGAAAGGGGTCAACAACAAAAATCCCTGAAGTGGAAATCTCCCCTTGTCGATTTCTTCCTGGCGAGCGATAGCGAGCCAGCATTATATGAAGAAATCCGGCTTCGCCGGAGACATTTTTCTACTGAAAAATGTACAAATTTAGCCTGCTGTCTAACAAAAAATAAAAATATACTGGCTCGCTACCGCTCACCAGTAAGAAATTGACACCTGGATGGGGATAAACGTCTTAAAACAGTAGGCTGAATGGGGCCAAATGGATACAAGCCAGAGAAAGATAGAAAAGGACAGAAATAACCAAAACAGGTCACCCCCCCTTAAGCTACATTTAGACGATTTTATGAAGTTTAGGAAGGATATATGGTAACTAGAAGGATTAAGAGAGATATAGTCTAGCTGTAGCTTTTCATGGGTAGACGTCCTTCCTAATCTGAATACAATCCTCTAATAGTTGCCAGAATATAATGCAAAGGACGTCACCGGTACTGAATGGGTTAATAAGGGGAGATTTCCACTTGAGGGATTTTTTTCTTTACCCCTTTCTCCCTCATGTTTAGCCCCATTGCTTTTGAGATTTTAAGACGTTCGCCCCATTAGTTTGGCGATTTTAAGAACTTTCGCCCCATTTATGTCAATGTTAAGACCTTTCGTGCCATATAGGTGTCAATATTTTCCTGGCGAGCCATAGCGAGCCTGTAATTTAAGAGGAACCGGCCTTCGGCCTGGACATTTTTCTACCGAAAAATGTACAAATTTATCTTGAAATGGGTCAAGGGGGTGTAATTTTAAGCTTGATGGAGGTCTAGGGAACAAACTGAATACCTCCCCTTAAGCACATATTAGGACGGCTGAGATATAGTTAATATAAAATTGAATGACACAATTGATCACGTTCAGGCTACATGGAAGTTGGAGCCGTACACATCAATTATTAGCGGAATAGTAATACAAATATAGGTTTGTGATGAATAGAGAGTATGTTGAATTTGACTTTATGCGATAATAAATGCATCACACCCGTATTTTAGCTGGTAATTCGGCTACATATCGATACATACAACTCCAAGTTCCTTATAACTCGCAAGTGGTCAATTTATAAGGTAGATTCCCGGTGAACTATTAACTTAGACTGTAGCGAGAGTTTTGCCGACTTTTTACTGCTATCAAAAGGGACGCCAACTAAAGAAAACTGCATCCTTTGTCTATTTGGCTCACATAAAGGAAACGTGTATATGGTAGCCCTTAAAAAAACATCTCCCCCCCTCTCTCTCTCTCTCTCTCTCTCTCTCTCTCTCTCTCTCTCTCTCTCTCTCTCTCTCTCTCTCTCTCTCTCTCTCTCTCTCTCTCTCTCTCTCTCTCTGGCACAGACAATTTCACCCACTTTCCCTATCTGGCTTTTCCCTCGTACTCAATCAGCAGGAGTAAACAAAACAGCGTACGTAGCAATGATGCTGAGGGCAATATTGAGAGAGAGAGAGAGAGAGTGTGTGTGTGTGTGTGTGTGTGTGTGTGAAAGAGAGTGAGCGAGAGAGAGAGAGTGCTGGGGTGGGAGGAGTGTGCGTGTAATTACTAATTATGGTTCTTTTTCTGTGAATTGCAGAGTGAAAGGAGATGATGAGGTCCCTTTGCAGTGAGTGTCTCTTTGGAGGAAAATGTACATATGGCATGTGCAGTATCATACCGTGTGTGTGTGTGTGTGTGTGTGTGTGTGTGTGTGTGTGTGTGTTCATAATAATTGTCGGTTTATTGTTCATTGCACCCCTGAGGCTGAAATTTTGTTTAAACCTAGGTACATTACAATACTTATTCTACCTTAACTACGAGGTCACATTCGACCTTTTACAAGCGTGAGGTGCCTGGCTTCCCACCAAATACATACACAGATGCACTTTGTATTGGTGAGAAGGTGTGTAGGCTAACACAGGCTGATAGCAGCTTGGTTAAGGAGGAACCACGATACAATTCTCTCCGTCGCTATGGCCGAAACAAAACTTTAGGATTCTGGTGGTGGCTCGAACCCTCGCCCCGGCAAGGGTGTGTATGTGTGTATTTGTGTGTGATTATGTATGTGTGTCTGTGTGTGATTATGTATGTGTGTCTGTGTGTGATTATGTATGTGTGTCTGTGTGTGATTATGTGTGTGGATTATGTTTGTACGTCGTTAATGAGTGTGCCCATGTATGCCCTTGCTCACATTTTAAGTCTGTTCTCTTGTCATTATATGATATGGTTTTGATATACAAGGATACTTCTATTTCGAAATGTATTTCCATATGCCATGCAAAGACTAGGTAACCTACAGATCAAAGGGTAAAATGATGGACATCCAGGGAAAGTGGAAAGTGACATAGAGAGAAAGTGAGATGAGAGGAAGAGTGAGGAGGGGGAGAGAGTAGGGCTGTAAAAGAAGTGAAATATCAAAATTAAAGAGAGAGAGAGAGAGATTTGATTTGATTTGATTTGATTGTTTTATTGAGAAAAGTACAGATGTTACACAAGTATCATAGTTACATTATCTCAAAAGGGCGAAGGTTCATACGCAATCTTCACCCTAATTCTAGCTTAAACTATGTCATTACATATATACAGTACAGTAGTTAGATAAATACTACATTGATATTGAAGATAATTTTTAACACTACCTAAGGTTAGTATATACAGTATTATAATAAAGACATCTAAAATACATGAGTCCCCGTTATAGACCTTGCTCTGATTGTTTTTTGTTTGTTGTTTGTAAGGCACCACTAAACTGCACATGTGTTTAGTTGAATAGCATAGCTACACATCAAATTATATGTTTTATAATTTTACATTCTTTTAAAAGGTTGTACATAGTTCCACTGTTGAACATCCATATTTTCTGTTTAGTTACATTTTCGATTGTATTATTTCTATATTTTATTAAAGTTATACATTGCAGTATATAATGTTGAAGGGTGTGAGATCTTGGCCTATTGCACAGCCTACAACTCCTATCCTTCTCTGCAGTATTAATGCCTAATTCCCAGTAATATTTGTAGCCTAGTCTTAACCTAGTACATACAGAATCTTTCCACTTACTTGTAACATTCCCATAATTGAATTTAGTTGTATCTACCACCTCTCTGTAATGATGCATGGTGGCACTAGGCCTGGCTATATACTTACACTCGATATCTCTAGCTTCTTTTAGAGAGAGAGAGGGGGGGGGAGGGGGTGACTGAGAAGCGGCAGAGGTTAGGGCTGTGAAAGAAGGGAGATAACAGAATGAAAGAGAGACACAGCAGGGAGGAGAGATAAAAGAGGGGGTAGGGGAGGGGACAGAGGGAGATGTGGGGGAAAGGGGATGAGGGAAAGAGAGATGCAAGATATAAAAGAGGTCAAGTTGGGGATATTGCAGAAGGACAAGACTCGACGAGATGAAAGATTGTGGGACAAGCGGGCACACTCTAGGACGAAAAGAGATAACAGAACACGAATGGAGAGATATATGGAGAGATATATGACAAAGGAAAAAGAATACAATAAATCACGAGATGAGTGATAACAAATCGAGAGTTTGATTAAGGGGAGGTTTTTAGTGTGCTTCCTAGACTTCCATTAAGCTTGAAATTACACCCCCTTGACCCCCTTTCAAGATACATTTGTACATTTTTCTACGAAGGCCAGTTCCTCTTAAATTACAGGCTCCCTATCGCTCGCCAGGAAAAAATCGACACCTAAATGGCACGAAAGGTCTTAAAAGTGACATAAATGGGGTGAAAGTTATTAAAATCGCCAAATTAATGGGGCGAACGTCTTAAAATCTCAAAAGCAATGGGGCTAAACATGAGGGAGAAAGGGGTAAAGAAAAAAATCCATCCAGTGGAAATCTCCCCTTAAAGATATCCAAGGCTACACACATAGAGAAATGGAAGGAATGTATGTATGAGAGATCCCATGCCGCTAGAAGATATCAGGAGACAAATGGAGAGATATAATGCGACAAAAGAAAAAGAATACAATAAATCACGAGACGAGTGATAACAAATCGAGAGTTTGATTAAGGGGAGTGACCTGCTTTTTGTTATTTCTGTCCTTTTCTCTCTTTCTCTGGCTTGTATCCATTCGGCCCCATTCAGCCAACTATTTTAAGACGTTTATCCGCATCTAGGTGTCGATTTCTTCCTGGCGAGCGATAGCGAGCCAGCATTATATGAAGAAATCCGGCTTCACCGGAGAAATTTTTCTATCGAAAAATGTACAAATTTAGCCTGCTGTCAAACAAAACTAAAAAATATGCTGGCTCGCTACCGCTCACCAGTAAAAAATTGACACCTGGATGGGGATAAACGTTTTAAAACAGTAGGCTGAATGGGGCCAAATAGATACAAGCCAGAGAAAGATAGAAAAGGACAGAACAAAAACAGGTCACCCCCCTTAAAGATATCCAAGGATACAAATAGAGGAACGGAAGAAATGTACGAGAGATCACATGCCGCTAGAATATATCAGGAGACAACATAATTATAAAGTATATATAAGCAGCTGCCTTCAAATCAAACACAAAATACTGTAGAACCTAGAATGCCATCATAGTGTGACCAGTTTTAACCCTTTCCATACCGGTGACGTATTATATATTTGATTGCAGCTACATTTAGACAATTTTATTCAGCTTAGGGAGGGCGTCTGCCAATTAAATGACTACAAACTATTTCAATTAATTATTTTAGCTACCACATATCCTTCCTAAAACCGTCTAAAAGTAGCTGAAATCAAATATATAAAACGTCATCGATATAGAAGGGGTAAGCTTTTTATTTTGTTTTCATACGTAAGCTATTTCATAACTCATGAGACGTAGTTACTGCCGGCATATACAGTAGTGTATAACATACATATTACTTCATAGTCTGTGCAATAGTCACGGGTTTTAACTGATCTATTCACACAACGGAATCGTTTAATTAAAGATAAATTGTCGGCTTTCGTCAGATAAAAAACAAAATGTTATCAACATCTGTTTTTAAGGGAGCCCACCTCGCTTTGTTTTCTCTTTCTCTCCCTCTCTCTTTGGCTTTTATCCATTAGGCCCCATTCAGCCTACTGTTTTAAGACGTTTACCCGCATCCAGGTGTCAATATTTTCCTGGCGAGCGGTAGCGAACCAGCATATATATAAATATATATATATATATATATATATATATATATATATATATATATATATATATATATATATATATATTTGTTTTGACAGCAAGCTAAATATGTAAATATTTCGATAGAAAAATTTCTCCGGCGAAGCCGGATTTCTCCATACAATGCTGTCTCGCTTTTGCTCGCCATGAAAAAATTGACACCTAAATGGGGATAAACGTCTTAAAACAGTTGGCTGAATGGGGCAGAATGGATACAAGCCAGGGAAAGAGAGAAACGGAGAGAAAGATAAAAAAAAAAGCCGGTGACCCCCCCCTTAAGCAACGCAAACCTTTTAACTGATAATAAGCAGTGATCGTCCGTCACATAACACACCAACACCACTGTTTGCGTGAAGGTCCCTCCCCACAGTTTTCCATTAGACCTGAAGAGCACATTTTGTCCCCAGGTTACAAATGGTGTGGAAGCAGAATAATTTATGCACGACAGTAATGGACAGCTGGCACCAGATGGACGGGGTAGAGTGCTGCTGGACTCTCTATTTTGTAAGTGCAGTTGGTATTAAGTAGAATATGTATGTGGGTGTGTACAGGTTTGGGATCAATACTGAAGCGCACATTATACTGTAACTAAAGGTCACTCACTAATTGTTGTTGTAATATATGCTGTACTGGTTTTAAACTCGGTATAATCTATATTATTAAATCAGTTCGAGTGTCTGTTTGTCTGTCTGTGTGTTCTTAATAGGCGGCCGCAGTTTTGAACCTGGGGAGCTGAAACTTTGCATGTGGGTGTCAATTGACCTGGGTCAGGTCATAGAGGGGGCGAGGCCACGATCGGAGGTCGTTTCGAGGCCGAAATTGAAAACAAAAAATAACAAAATGGCCGTTTGGGGCAGAAGGAGGCCTCCGATCGAAAAGTTGTATGGAACGAAAGTTGTTCGCAGCCCCCCAAAATGGGGATACGGATGAGGTCAGATCCAAAATCGGAGGTCATTTAGCGGCCGAAATCGAGGTCGCCGTTTAATGAGGCACAGGGAGGTCGAGGTCGGTGATTATGGTAGTAGTAGTATTGTGATGATTGTGGTAGTAGTGATTGATGATGGTGATTATGGTAGTAGTAGTGGTGGTAGTAGTAATGGTGATTATGGTGGTACAGTATTATTATTAAATTTAAACCCGGGCAACGCCGGGTACCCCTGCTAGTATATATTATACCTGTTGTTGTTGCTGTTGTAGTTCCCCAAACTCTCTGGCTGAGCCGTCCCGAGCCCAGTAGACCGAAGCCATCCCTTAACCCACTGAGCACCAGCCAATTAATAATAAAAGTACGCTGTGAGACCGGCCAATTTGGTAAAAGAAAATTTTTCTTAAATAGCTGAAATAGGTAGGAAATTATGAATAATATAACAAAAAAGAACTAATCAGTCATTTGGGGGTCGTACGGGAAGGGGGGGTGGGGGGGGGCAGCTTCAACCATCTGCTGATGCCGGGTGGTCTTCAAACTTCCTGCCCGCACCACCACAGCTGAGCGCGGCAGCATGGCAGATGTACGATGCGTCCAGTTTTCGAGTGACGGTTATTTACACCACCCGAGCATCATGTGTGCCTTCATAGTTCATATACAGTATTAGCAACATGTAGCACATAATGTCATTGTAAGTGAAGTTACAGTGTGATAAGTGCATAGATTCAAGTTTTATAAGTACCGAGGGAGTGGCAAGCCCCGCGGGCGTCCTGGTTACCATGCCGACTGGCGGGCTGGCGGGCTGGCGGCCATCTTGGTCATGGACTCACGCACGTACACACAAGGCCAGCTGACAGACATCCCACTCCCCCATAACTTTCCCTTTCATTCAATTCCTCTCTCACGCACTGTTTATTGATTTTATACTTTACCGTATGTTTTATAGTTAGAATAGGAGTGTTACACATTGTTTTAGGCACTTTTGACTTAGAAATATGGGTTTTGACGTATTTTAGTGGGAAGACAGGGGAGGTGGTGGTGAAGGCAGGTGTGGGGGCACTAAGGGAATGGGGGAGGACCAGTGTACACATCGCCTAGCTTGTTGAGTACGTAGCAACATGAAACGCTCTCTAATCTCTTCTTACCCCTACCATGACCTGGTGGAATTTTGAGGAATGCCATGGGGTCTGGGTCATCCTCCTCCTCCTCTTCCCCATTTGGTGGGGAGTCAATTATGTCATGGGGAGCATTAGGGGAGCGATAAACATCGTGAGGCGATGAGATACATCCGACACTCACGAAGTACACAAGACAATTGGGCCGGGCGGGAGGCAGCCCAGTCCTCCCACCTCCTCCTCCCGCGCTCTCTCTCCCCACTCCCCACCGCGGCGGGACTTGGGTATTGCCAATTGATAAGTATTGCCACTGTTGGCAAACATCATAAGGTATATCCCATATAAATTTGAACCCTCTAGCTACCATAGGACAAGAATAAATAAGCTCAGAGTGGTGGTGAGATAAGTGGGTAAACTGGCTTTCCCCATCCGCCTGTACTCACCCGCGCGGATGGACTAGGAAGTTGCCGCGTACCGCCACTGTTCGGCAACATCATAAGGTATTATTCCATGCCATCCTCCAGCCTCTAGCTGCCATAGGACAAGAGTAAGTCATTTTGAAGTTGCGGACGCACCCTATGCGGCGCTGGGGTTTAGCGTTACATATATTGCCGACGCATCAAGTGCGTCCCTGGGGTCCAGTGGGTTAATCCTCTTACACACCTTGCCACAAAAGTAATTCGGATTGTACTCACCGGTTCCCATCAATAATTTGCATATTATGGCATATCCATATTTTTGACTGACTGGCTGGGGACAGAGGTGCATGGGGGCGGTTCGTTCGTGGCCACCCCTTCGGGGATCACGGCGTCAGGCAATAGATAGATAGATAGACAACATTCATGGAATGCACCTCTGGGCTTTACCTATGCTGCAAATACCTTATATTTAGCAACAAATAAATTAGTACCCGTTAGAATGGTAGACGTAATAGGTTCAACTAATTAATAAGAATTTACATATCTATGACTTTTTAACCCGCTGAGCCCTAGGGTCGAACATGTCTCGACGGCTATGTATGTAACACTTTGCTTCAGCATCGTACATGTCTCGACGGTTATTATCGCCCTTATTTACCCATGTTACAGGGCTTGTAGAGGGTTGATATTCGTATGGGAACTGCTTTAAGATACCACGCAACAAAAGCAGTAGTTGGGAACTCCCCAAATACAGCTGGGCGTGGGCGTGAGGGAGCGTGAGGCGGGGCGCGCCAGTACACGATACCTCACGAGTGACACATCATGTCTAACGCCATAGCTCTCACCTCACACCGTGAAGTGAGTGTAGAGGAGGCAATATCGATGTGTTTTATACCAGGATAGTGCTACAGAGTCAGTTCTTGAAGAGTCTGAGGAGGATTACCAGCCAACACTGGAGGAGATAGAGAAAATTCCATTGTTCCAAAAAATTGCTTCAAATTGTTGCTCCTTGTGTCATGGCGCCGCCTCCAATGTCTCGTAGACTCGTTTTTCTACCTTCCCCTCTCCAGACGGTGATATGGCTGTGTTTGCCACAGTATTTCAAGGACTATCAAACCCTTGAACACTTACAAGCTGCCTATATATTATCGCATAATATAAGTGACAGTGACACTTGCAATACGATAATCGTAAGCAAAATAATATGCGGTAACAATGGAAGAGTGAAAGCAAAAGTAGGCTAGCCACGAAGCTTATCTGAGAGTCTTGGTGGTGTAAGACTGGTTTCTCAACCAAAATTATATGAGATAACAGTGGAAGAGTGAAGAGACAGTAAGCTAGCCATGAAGCTTACCAAGAATCGTGGTGGCAGGCGTAGCGTGCTTTCGTACATGTGATTTAAGATGGCCGACCGTAACCATGACAACCAGAATGCTAAAGAATTGGTATTGTAAACACTGGACTTAACACACACTATACCAACACTCACAATGACTTTCATCGATAGTTCTTGTTTTTTTACGTATTGTGGAGGCACACAGAGCTACAGAGAGTGTGAGAGTCATGCGGTGGAGGCAGGCTGTGTGTACGTTCGTCCGTGCGTTTTGTTATTGTCCGGGAGCAAGATGGCCACCGGTCACCATGGCAACCAGGACACGGACAAGGCTTGCCACTCACCAGCACTAATAACACTGGAGATTATGCATTTATGACACTGTTACTACACTTACAATGACATTCAGTGATACTTATTGTTATTTTACAAACTGTGGAGGCACACATGATGCTCGGGTGGTGTAAATGAGTCTCAATTGAAAACTGGAAGCATTATACATCACCCACCCAGCTGTCAGCTGCTTGTGTGGGAGTTTTGAAGTAGCGCATGGCACCCAGTGGTGGTGGTGACCCCTCCCCCCCCCCCCGGACCCTCAAATGACCTCGGTGAGTGATTTTATGTTGGTTTTCCTTTATTTCTCATCCATCCCATGTGTTTTTAGCAAAAATATGATTTTGCCAAAATAGCTGGGTTGTGATTGTCAATCAATAATAAATAAGCTGGGGCTCAATGGGTTAACAGATAAATTAATATTGTATACAGTTTATATACAATATGTGGAGGCATGTGCCAAATACATGTTTGCATAATGTTATTAAGCACTTTACCAAAACAGTAAAATATATGCTTGTTCACATAAATATTTAACAATATTACGAAACATAATGTTGGCATTCAGTGCAAGAATATTACACACACACACACCGCTTCCAACTCGGTTCCTTTTTACATCCTTGATGAGAACATTCTCTGTTTCCTGCAATTTGAGCAACACGATCCCACCTCCGTGTTCTGTAGATATGGTCCACAAAACATGCACTGTGTGTGTGTATGTATGTAGATAGATTATATGAGCGAGCGAGAGAGAGAGAGAGAGAGAGAGAGAGAGCGAGAAACAGACAGACAGAAACAGACAGACAGAGAGAGAGAGCTACTACCTACTGTATATACTTGTTAACTACTCTATAATTATATGTATTGCTTCCGGTACCTTACATTTGCGTTAGTGTACTATAAAACTATAAGTAAATACATTGTCAATTTGTCAATGTCTAAAATAGATGTTGTTCATTTATTTTGAACAATCATATATATTTTCATCCATATTACATGCGTGTTACTCCAGTGACCAACTCTTCGAAATACACTGGCTTGTGGAGGCGCCGAGGCATGGGTTATCCCCGCGATTAGTGAGGCTGCACTACCTCAAGTTCAACCATGCTAGGCCATGGTTAATGCTATTCTGAAATAATACAGCATAATTCATCACTATAGGTGTATTATGAGACTATGTTCACACCGTTAAAATATACTATCATTCACCAGCGTTCCCATATCTGACCGTTGTTTCCGGATTTATAAATATACAGTAGCACTCTCCCCAACAACAACAACAACAGCACCACTCTCTGATGCGACGCCTTGGGGGATATCATATTTGGTATATTTATTATTGAGGGGTTTCATTGTTGATGTCACTTAAGATAAATGCAATTAAATTTGCCTCTAAGCTAAGTCTCGGGGTTCCCAGGCCCTTTCAAGACAAAAATAAAACAGAAAAAAAAAAAAAAAAAAAATCCCAGTCCTCCTTCAAGCTAAATATGCATTTGTTTGTATTGTCAGTTGATATACAGTATATCCCAGCTGAAATATCGATTTCTTTAAATATGCCGGATTGCAATCGCGCGTGCAGATAATATCGGTACACGAATGGGGTAAAGTGTCTTATAATCACTAAGCATATGAGATGAAACTTTTAAACATCTCCAAACTAATGGCGTGAAACAGGGAGTATCCAAAAAGTCCGCCTCGGCTTAGATAGGGTTAAAGTATTACCGTATATTATGCTGTTGTTTGCCCAGAGGATAAATTAGTTAAGGGGAGTTGGCCGGTTTTTCTAGACACCCTTCTACCTCATGCTTAGCCCCATTAGTTTGGCAATTTTAAAACCTTTCGCCCCTTTTCTGTCAATATTAAGACTTTTCGTGTCATTTAGGTGTCGATTTTTTCCTGGCGAGCGATAGCGAGCCTGTAATTTAGGAGAAACCAATATTCGGCAGGGACATTTTATTTCTACCTAAATATTAACAAATTTATCTTGAAAGGGGATCCTGTTTTTGTTTTTTTGTTAAGTTTGATGGAGGTCAGGGTGGAAACTAGAGAAAATATATAGGCCTATACATGAACAAGAAAATCGACCAAAAAGTAAAACAAGGGGAGAATTTAAAAAAAAAATACAAACATATCATTATACAAACATGTTCTTATTAACATGGAAGCACTCTGCAGACAATTAATATCATTAGCCTACATACCAGATATTTATGAAATATGCAAAAGACAAATATGAGACATAACACTGTAAGGCCAAGTTCTCTGAATTTGGTATTATACATTGTGAATCCAACTTTACGTTACAGAATGTAGTACAAAGGAGTACAAAGGAAATCAAGCAACAACCGGTTTGGTGACCCTTCTAGGCTGCTTGTCCTCCAAAACACTGAGGATCAATTGTCCAAACAGTGGTTTAGAGTCGGTAAGGGAACATTGGAAAGGGAACTACTGACCTGGAACTAATGTCCGTGGCAGGATTAGGAAGTTAGTAGGGGACAGAGGGGTTAGTAACTGAGGGGGGGGGGGATAAAATAAAGTTATTAATTTACAAACGCAGTCAGTCGCGGGTTTGATGCAAGATATTTGTCTAGGCGAAGTTTAAATGAATCAACGGTGCTGCAGTCTATAACGTCTCGGGGAAGCCCATTCCACAAGTTTACAACTCGATTGAAGAAGAAATTCTTAGACTCGTGCGCGTTAAAAGATTTACCGATAATTTTACAACCGTTTCCCTGCGTGTAATTGGATTGGTCGATAGTGAAGTACTTACTACAGTTCATATTGTCGATGCCTTTGATGATTTTGAACACTTAAATTAAGTCGCCTCTTAATCTGCGCTGGGTTAAAGGAAATAGATTTAATTCTCTAAGACGCTCCTCGTATGGTTTGTTCTTTAGGCTAGGTATCATTTTGGTAACTCTACGTTGAACTCGTTCTAGCTTGTCTATATCTTTTTGGTAATAAGGGCACCAGGATTGAACGCAGTATTCCAGAAGAGGGCGGACTAAGGAATTGTAAAGGGTTAGGATAATTTCTTTGGATTTATGCTCAAATGATCTGCCTATAAAGCCAATGTAAGGAAATTATTAGAGCAGGTTAAGTTAAATGTTAGTAGTCAGATCCTCTTCACCCGTTTTCACTTCTCTGTTTGTTTGTTTGTTTGTTTTTCGAGCATTTCTACTCATAAATTTGTTCTTAACGAAGTTACGAATCTCTCCTGACTATTCAACTTTAAGGAATGTCTATAATAGCGTTGCTACTTTTTAAATAAGTTATTCAGATTCAATAGTCCGTACTAATACTAGTTCATATTTAAATACATTTAATATTTTGTTCATTGGTATTACACGGTACATCCGGTATGTCTTCCTACTTGTTAATTAAGGCACCCTACATCACGGATTCATAATTATTTCCAGTATATAATTAGCGTAGTACATTTTTCATAGAAGCAACGTATTAAACAACAGAACAATGTGTGGGTTAGTAGTTATGTAGGAGTAGTATAATGCCAGCAGCAGTAATTACCGGTCCCCCCCAGTACGTGGTGTTGTTATATATGTAAAACTATGTAACATCCAAGTATTATAAATCCTCCAGGGCAAACATAAAGAAGGTTAGGAAGGCTCTCTTGATCCCTTGTTTGTTCTGATTATCACTTTGTAAACTATACAGCTTAACTTATAATATAACGATACCGGTATCTTATATAATTAACTTGCAGGACACATACTGCATGCTGTTTGAACTAAATAGTCCATTATATATATATATATATATATATATATATATTATATATATATACTGAGAGAGAGAGAGGTTTACTTAGGACAATGCGCTCGTATAAACACCAGCTTTCTAAAATACGGTGAACATGGCACAGAAACCGACTAGAAAAACCATCCTAAGCAAACAGTAATCAGAGTTATACGAGATTTGTCATCTCTATCCTAGATAAACAGTAAATCAACTCACAAGCTTTCAGAGAACACTTTTAAAATGTACCAATATTATGTCGACTTGAAAATCATCGGCAAGCGAAGTACATAATATCTAACTTAACAAATACTGGTAGCTCTTGTGCAATCTCTTGCTTTGGTCCATATCGTAAGTAAATATAAGTTAGAGTTAACCAACGAACTGTTCCTTTGTACATTTTAAGCCAATGGCTGCAACTATCAATAAACCGTTTATTATTATTATTATTATTATTATTATTAGTATTAGTATTAGTATTAGTATTAGTATTATTGTTATTATTATTATTATTATTATTATTATTATTATTATTATTATTATTATTATTATTATTAGGCTTGAGATGGTTCGGCCATATGGAACGTATGGAAAGCGAGAGAATGACTAAGAGGGTGTACGAGAGCGAGGTGGAGGGACAGAGGGGGAGAGGTAGACCGAATATGAGGTGGAAGGATGGAGTGAGGAACTACATGAACGAAGGCGGTGCTGGTTGGGGGGAGGGGCGTCGACTGACTGGGGACAGAGGTGCATGGGGGCGGTTCGTTCGTGGCCACCCCTTCGGGGATCGCGGCGTCAGGCAATAGATAGATAGATAGATTAGGCTTGCGCTTCGTTCTCCTTCCCACCTTAATTATATGTAATTATAAAGTAAATACCATGCCTGCCCCTACGCTATATCTTGGTGCCTCACATTACCAAAGTATGTTCCAAGATATGCCAGTTCCCAGTAATGGTGTAGAGTGTGGGTGTAGTGTGCTGACCCGGAACACAACGCTACCCAGGCTACAGGGTTCACGGTTCACGGTCCAGGGTCCAGGTTATATGGTGTAGGACTGTAGGGTCAAGGGTTCAGGGCCTTTGGTTCAGGTTCAATGGTGTAGGGTTAAGGGTCCTGTCTTGGGTTCAGGGTTCAGGGTTCAGGTTTATGGTGTAGGGTTAAGGGTCCTGTGTCTTGGGTTCAGGTTCTATGGAGTAGGGTCAGGGGTCCAGGGTCTAGGGTCCAGGTTCCAGGGTCCAGGGTCCAGGGTCAAGGGTACATGGGGAGGGGAGGTTTTGGGAGGTACAGGTTCACGTTGATGCTGTACCGGTATATATATTTGTTTTCCTATGTGCATTCAGGAGCCAATAGGAAAAGCTGTCTGTAACAATGTTGAAACAGTGATAGAGAGCCACATTCAAGGTACGATAGAGTCAACATGTCTGGACACAAGAAGCTTGAGGCAGTTTAACCCTTTCACGCATTTATGACGCAGAGGTTGCCAGATTAGCAATAAGAAATAGAGTTCTCTCACTCTTATAATTACCTCTTCAAAATTAGTTTTCTGCCCACAGCGAACTCAAAGACAACTGCAGAGGTTGAAGTAACTAAACTAAAGGTTTCTAAATACCCCTGATGGTAACAGAGGCTTTAAAGTATCCCCAATAGGGTCAAAATTGCGTCATATGTCGGAGAGGGTTAAGTCATAGGCTGCGGGAAAAACAGATTGAGTGAGAGGGTTCCAGAGCATATATTTGTTGATTGAAAGAAAGATTGGAATAATCAGCTCACTCTTGGGTTAGAGAGTTGGACAGAATAGGGGTGGGAGTGTGTTGAAAGGTGGGTGCCCCCACTCTTGTAAGGGAGAAGGTATGAACTAAGAACACTCTGAACAACACTGATTATTGTAATAAAAGTAAAAGAGTGAGAGAGATGCAACATTGCGGCATGTAAAGAGATATTGTAGGGCATTATTTAAAAGAAGCGAGTTGATGAGACGAAATGCATTTGTTGTGGAAAACTAGTTCTATAGTGTAAGGTTTTGTCACCAGCATGTGAGTGGATAGGAGTGGAGGTACAGTTGAGAAGATCATTAATGAGTATTAGAAGTAGAACTGGAGAAGAAACAGAGCCCTGATGAACGTCTGAGTAGATAGGTTGAGGAAGTGAGCGATGGCCTTCCACAACTGCAGAAAGTAAATTAGAGATAAAGTTGCAGATGGAGGAAAAGAAACCGAAGGATAGTTTAGAAATTAGATATGAGTACCACATTCTATCGAAAAATTGCGATATGTCTAGGCGCAATAGAAAAGTCCCACCGAAATCCCGAAAGGTCTCATAGTCTGAAAGTTGATTTTTATTCCGCATAATAATATCTCTAGAAAAATATAAACTGTTATGTGAAGCATAATGGTGTATAGATATATAGAGTGATAGTGTGACGTCTACCAGCATTGGCAGAATCGCCTCTCGTTAGCCACTAGCGCTCGCCAGGGACATCGAAATGGGCTACAGTTATCCGAGAATCTTGTTCTTTCTTTCCTTGTGCTTGCATTGTCACAGACAGTCCAGTGGTGGTCTTTGTTTTCGTCTGTGACAACGGGAAGTATTTTATATCATTAGTAGAATATAAGATGCATGGTGTAAAGTTAAGGAGGAAGAGCGATAGAGGCAGCGTGGTGGTAGTATGTGCGTGTGTATGTATGTATGTTGCTGCCTCCCTCGCTCGGTGGAGTTTTCCCGCCCGCGCGCGGGCTTTCCCGCGCCCTTGATTGGATGGCGGTTCCTGGCGTGTCCTAGGGGCCTGCTGCCTTGTGACGTATCGGCCCGTGATTGGCCGACCATCGCGCCTTTGTGGGCGCCTGTGTGACTTGCCTCCTGCCTGAGGGTCCACAGGAGCTGTTCTCCTCAGGACAGGCTTGGCGCGCATGCATCTAACATCCCTTTGCATACTCTCTCTCGATCACCCCCTTTACCACTGTCTCTCTCTCTGACATTCTTCTTTTCCATTACTTCTCACCTTTATTCAATTACTTGTCCCCTTGGGTTCTGCATACGGTTTCCATAGCCGGCCCATTGTATTGTATGCGCCGTCCTCTGAGATATTTACATGTACTTAGAATAGGTTTGAGGGTTCTTAGTTAGTATAGGTTAAAGAAGTCTGTGTGTCTCCATTATTGATTTAGTGTTTCTGCTCTTTTATTTAATTCTAGACTGGGATAAGGTAACTGTAGTCGTTGTCCCCGATGTGTGTATGGTTTGCTTATACTTACACGACTTCGACCGGTCCTGTGGTAGCCTGTGTTGTCTTTTCGCTTTCGTCCTTTACGAGTGCAACATTGTGTTGACTGAGGGTTTTAGCCTGTTCCAGTTCCACACTTTGCTGCCTCTTTGCTTGTCTTTAGAGGGTCGCCAGGATAGAACCAGATACTTGTGATCTGGATCTATCAAGAGAGCACCCTAGTCAATTAACGTAACTTGAAGGATGCAGTCTTAAGGACATCGCTAGGCTACGAGCCTGTCTTGCTCAACCACAGTTCCTTACCTAGAGTATTCCAGCTAGACATTATTAATCGAGTAGACACTTATTAGTATTTAATATAAGCTCTTTGATATGTACGCATTATTATTCACAGCATTTATTAGTCTAGGTTGTTGTTGAGTTGCACAACCATAGCAGACTGTTTCGTTGATGAGGAAGTACTTCTTTTAGTGTCGAGCATTGCTACCGTTGCGCATTTATAGTATTCTCGTGTCAGTTAACATTATATGTCCTATCTTTTAGTGTATTCACTTTACATGTGTGGTGTCCTGCCTCCTGCCATTATATAATTTAAGATACGAGCATCTTATGAGCATCAGACTTTCTTCAGAAGTTTCCAGGTCTATGCTGTAGGACTATACTTCACTTTCTTTCAGATAGGAGTGAAGAGTTTATTGTTGTTTAGAGTAACTATATTGAAGCATCTTTTTATTGTATTAAATCTTGCAGTGATTTAATTGATCTTTCCATAGATTCCTTTTTATGCATTTTAACGTAACTTGCATCTTGTTTGTGATCAGGCTATACCAGTGTGGGTTAGCCTGAAGTAGAGTACATTTATGCCCAGTTAAGGATACCCCGTTATCGCAGATTAACTTTGGAGGGTATAGGTGTTTTTGTTCGCCGTCATATAAGTTCGAGGGTTTGGATCTAGCGTACCGTTGTTGCATAGTGCCCTATTACTAGTCCAATCTTTAAGTGCCCTTGTTTTATTCGTAGCCCCGGTCGTAACAATAGACAAATACATTAATGTTTACCACTCGGCGAACCGTAAGTTACAGTTCACCTACCTAATTGCTGAGTCATGGCAGGAATATTAATTATTATGGAATTATACAACTGATAAAACCATGAGATGTAGCGCTGTCATGCTTGTTACTGTGGTGGTGGTGTAATGGTTTAGATACTTATGTTTTGGGTGTGGTGTTCCGAGTTCGAATCCCGGGAGGACCACATGCTTCCATTCGTTTATTCAAGTACATTGGGATTTTTAATGGCTGATTATTGTTAAGAACGGAGTGTTACTTATTAGATTATTCCCGGGATTAAGTAGAAGCAAAATATATGTATAAGTTGTATCGCGAACAGCTGTTTCTTTAGTCTATTCATTATAAGTTGGCCTTAAGGGGGGTGACCTGTTTTTGTTCTGTCCTTTTCTATCTTTCTCTGGCTTGTATCCATTTGGCCCCATTCAGCCTACTGTATTAAGACGTTTATCCCCATCCAGGTGTAATTTTTTTAATGGTGAGCGGTAGCGAGCAAGCATATTTATTATTTTTGTTTGACAGCAGGCTAAATTTGTACATTTTTCGATAGAAAAATTTCTCCGGCAAAGCCGGATTTCTTCATATAATGCTGGCTCGCTATCGCTCGCCAGGAAGAAATCGACACCTACAGTAGATGGGGATAAAAGTCTTAAAATAGTTAGCTGAATGGGGCCGAATGGATACAAGCCAGAGAAAGAGAGAAAAGGACAGAAATAACAAAAAGCCGGTCACCCCCCTTAAATCTTGACCACTAACCTCTATAACTAACAAACGACTAGAGTAGTCGAGCTAATATTTCTACAACGTGGGGAGAGTCAGCCAGGTAAGGGGTATGGAAATTTACAGTCTATTTCCTCTCGCCCATTTTGATATATAGAGGTTAAGGTTCACATAATTTATCAGGGCAGGTTCTAAAGTATTTAGAAGATCATTTACAGGGCCACCGACAAATAGAACTAAACTGAAAATCGTGTTCCTAAACCTATTGGAAGGGTTTTGATAATCCTACAATGAACAAAACATAAGATGATGAATTGAGTGATTATTGATAAAGGATAACTTGATATCACAATGTTAATTTAGGATTACCTATTCATTTCTGCACAATCCGCTCAGTATGTAGTTTTAAATGAGATAGCGTTTATGAAGAAAAGAAACCTGTAATTGGCATGCTATCAATACTCTGCTCAGTAAGTAGTTTTAAATGAGATAGCGTTTATGAAGAAAAGAAACCTGTAATTGGCATGTTCTCAATACTCTACTGAGGCTTACTGTTGATCGATATATAACAAAGACAACAAATATTCCGGTTACCTCTTTCTGCCTTTAGTCATATTTTGTTTAATTTGCAAGACGAAAATACTTCAATATTCAAGTTAATATTCAAGTTATGTTATGCAATAGATTTCTTTTTGCTTCTACTATTGAAAAACAGAAACCAGACCGGAAATTAAATAGTGAAGATATTTTATAACTTATGGCCTCGACTTAAGCGAGCCCACCTCGCTTTTTTTCTCTTTCTCTCCCTCTCTCTTTGGCTTGTATCCATTCTGCCCCATTCAGCCTACTGTTTCAAGACGTTTACCCCCATCCAGGTGTCAATATTTTCCTGGCGAGTGGTAGCGAGCCTGCATATATATATTCTTGTTTTGACAGAAAGCTAAATGTTTAAATTTTTCGATAGAAAAATGTCTCCGGCGGAGTTGGATTTCTCCATACTATGTTGGCTTGCTATCGCTCGCCAGGAAGAAATCGACACCTGGATGGGGATAAGCATCTTAAAACAGTTGGCTGAATGGGGCCGAACGGATACAAGCCAGGGAAAGAGAGAAAATGAGATAAAGATTAAAAAAAAAACGGTGACCCCCCTTAACACACATTCATAGAAGACACCATTACGTGCAGATTATTTCTCGACCATATCGCAGGTTAGTAGTGACGTTATTGGAGAGAAAGATCTCCCACGCAACCAAATGTGGTGAAAATTCGAACCTGAGCAGTGTTGAATCAAGTTGATAGGTAAAATATGAAAATTAAAATAGATACTATATATACAGTAGGTAGCCTGGAAAGTTCGTTATTTTCCTAGAGTGCCGTATATTCCGCTAAACAGTTGACCAAAAACGGGAAAAGTGGTTAGGGCAGTGAGAATTCTGTTTCATGAGATAATTATTGAAAGTGTTACTTAAAGTAACTTAAAGTTTAAACATAACGAGTGTAAACGAGTGGCACTCCCCCCCCCCCCCCACTCCCCACAAACTGCGTAACAAACACCTCCTTGTCCTCCAAGCCCCCCCCCCCCCCCTCTCTCTCTCTCTCTCTCTCCCCCATGTAAGGGCGGGTGGAAAAACAAAAACAAAAACAAAAAAACAAACAAAAATGTTTACCAGAGACAACTGTACGAGTTGTAAGATGAATATACACATGCATAAAAGCACCGCATGTCGGATATGCAAGCAACCATACCACTGGATTTGCATAGGATTGACACCAATAAATGAGGCGTACAATACAAGAGGGAAGAACCTCCATTTCTGCGATAGTTGTTTCGATATCACATGGCAAGTCATACAGACTGTAGAAAATACAGAAGTACAAGATAGACTGAAATATAGCCAAGACATAGCTACCTTTCACAGAAAATGGGGAACTATTGGGGCCTCAGGGCCCATACAAATATCACAACCCACACACGCACACCTTCCCATGAAAATGCCCACATTGCCTCCTGCACATCAACACACATCGCCTGCCGAACAACAACCTTTCGCACCCTACATATCCACAAACCCTGCCGCACATCTCCCCACACCTCCCCAGACCCAGAAAACACCCACATTAATCCCATCTATGGCCATTGACCACCCTACTGCTGTTGATCAAATACATTTGCAGGATGAACGTAGGATGCAACAAGCCCCCATATCAGGCTCCCCTTCCACATCGTCTCCCCCCTCACCACTGCCACCTGCCCACCTACAACCGACCCGTAACTCCACCCCCCTGCAGGCCTCACCCACCCATACACCAAGCCCACTATCACTCACAACCACACTTAGCTCACCACATAACCCCATGCAGCCCCAGCCACACCTACTGGGGTTGTCTACACCAGTGTGCAGATATTATCTGCAAAGAAGGTGCTACTTTGGTCAAAAGGGCGAATATAATGGGAATTCATGTAGATTTGCTCATCCCAAAATTTGCAACAACATAACCAGTCATGGAAAATATAGATTTGGTGAACCTGCAAATACCACCACCCATCCCTTTGCAAGACATCACTTGAGAACAAGACCTGCTACAATATGAAATGCCCAGCTTTTCATATTAAAGGGACTTGGAGATATGCTAGACCTAACATGAATGGTAGCCCAAAAAACTCTCTAGCTATGCGAGGACGAGACAGAGGAAAAAGGCAAGGAGGGAAAGGGCAGATGAAGATGAAGAGACTGAGGGAGATGGAAGAGCACATAGAACACCTCGAGCACCTCCTGGCCTCCCAAGAGTGGCCAATACATCCCGAAGACTATTATAGTCCATGAGCCAGGCCAGATATCGGTACCACCTGGGGTGACTAAACACGAATGGTACTAAAATGTTTATAGAGTGACTGTAAGTACATTAAGATATGATAGCCTTCTCGCACTGGTAGCTTAGTCTAATTTTTTTGATGCAATAGGGGCGCTACCCAAAAATAAAGATTTTTAGCGTGACGCTCGGCGTTTTCCTCATTTTCTTTAAAATCCATCACACAATCATCGCGAAACTTTGAACACCTATGTAGAATTATATTCTCTACCAGAGTTGTTCCTAGGTATTTTTCAAATTTCCTCATATTTCGGAATATACTCTATATTTTGGGTATTTTCCTCTAAATCTAGAATAAATCCTTAAATATGGGGAACATTGAAAAATATATTCTAACAGCTCTTGTAGCTTATTTGATTCTCTACAAGAATTATTCCGATGTGTATTTCAAGTTTCTCCATTTAGGGGTTTATTTCATATTTGGGGATTTTTTGTTATATTTTGGGGATAATTTATTATTGGAAGGAGCAAACATATGTAGAGTGGTTTCCATGTAATGTGTTTGTTTGTTCATGGTTTAATGGTGATATTTTTTGCAGGTGTGTGTCGACTGTTTGACGGCAGGATGGAACCATCTGCGAGGAAGAGAGCACGGATCGACTGTATCATCCACTGCTCTGATGATGACAGCGATGCTCTGGTGTCACCACAGGATTTGGACTCCTGGAACACATTGCTCAGGGCTGCAGAAATCAGGCAGCATGATCCAGTCCTGGAAGCAGCCAAGGGCCTTGAAGAAGGAGGAATACCACACATACATTATCACCGTAAATGTCGTAGTCTCTTTACAATGAAGAAGTCACTGGATTCTATCCTTGCCAAGGGTGTCAAGATAGAATCAGCAAGCGTCGACCCAGGAGGAGGGCATCAAGGGATGCCCCTAGTACTAGCAGGGTGTATGCCAAAGTATGTATCTTCTGCGAGAAGTCAAGCAAGTACATAAAAACAACAAAGACAAGGGAGCCACTCATACAGTGTGTTGAGCTACGAGCAGATGAGAAGATTCGCAGAGCAGCAATAAGGAAACTCAACCAGAGAATCCTTGGTTTAGTTAGCAGAGACCTTGTTGCTGCAGAGGGTCACTACCACAACTCGTGCTACAAACTCTTCACAAAAGATGATTTCCCAGCGGCCGCCAGGTCGGGTGCAGGTGAAAATCAGGAAGAAAGCGAGGAAGCACGCTACGAAGAGGTTGAGACAGAAGCCCTCGAGGAACTCTGCTTGTATATAAGGACCAAATTATTCCCCAACCCAGAGGTACTGCCTATGACAAACCTCACATCTAGGCTTGAGAGATCCATGATGTCCCGTGGTATTATCCAACTGAAACCAGCGACAAAGAAACATGTTCGCCGAAAGATTGAAACCGAGTTTGGAGAATCACTACGCTTTGTCCCAGATGAGAAAGGAAAGCTTCTAATCTATCCACGCAGCCTCTCAATGGACGACCTTGCCCGGCAAGCACACAAAATGGCAAAAGACCTGCAAGAAGCAAGAGCAGCTAACTCTGAAGATGTCTTAACCAAAGCAGGAATGCAGCTGAGGAATGAGATCAATAAACAAGATGTGAGTCAGCCATGGCCTCCCGATACAGATCAGAATGTCATTCCTGCAGCAGTCACTCAATTCCTGCACACCCTGCTGACAGGAGAGTGTGAGTGTGAAACTCCCTCTGAAAGAGCTCAACGTCTTGCCACTTCCTTTGGCAGTGACTTGGTCTTTGCTGTTACCAGTGGCAAGACAAAACCACCCAAGCACGTACTGCTGACCAATGCTGTAAAGTCTTTGACAGGAAACACAGAACTGATCCGAACTCTGAATCGTCTTGGTCACTGTGTGTCTTACTCAATGTTTGAGGAGATCGATACAGCCCTTTGTATCCAGAAGCTGGAATGCTCAAAGGATGACATTCCACTGCCAGCAAACATCTACCCTGGTGTGTTCACAACCCTGGCCTGGGATAACATTGACCGACTTGAAGAGACCCTAAGTGGAGCAGGTACTTCTCATAGAGTCAATGGCATTGCTGTCCAGTCCAAGGTTGCAGGCTCTGTGCCAGAGAAAGTCCTGCCAGAGATTACCAAGTCCAAGATAAGAAGCATCACTCAGACATCATCAATGCTGCCAATATACAATGTTGGGCGGCGGGCAGGGCCACCTAGGATTGAGACTGCGTATGTCGACACTACCAAGGAAGTCCAGGATTCAAAGACAAAGAACCATATCTGGCTTCTTACTCGAATGTCAGACCATGAGGACCAGTCCATCAGCAGTTGGACTGGGTTCAACATCAAAATGCGCAGAGACATTGCAGTGGTTCAGGACACTGTAAGCTACCTGCCCACTATCAATGCTCCCGCAACAGAAATGTCCACCGTTAATGAAATCTTGGAACAAACGCATGCTATCATGCAGTCCTTACAGCTTAACAAGATTGTGTGCGTGTTTGATCAAGCACTCTATGCCAAAGCTGCCGAAGTTATCTGGAAACAAGAGAAGTTCAAGAACATTATCATCAGGATGGGCGTCTTCCACACAATCTGTAATCTCATCTCCACCATAGGAAAGAGGTTTCAAGATGCAGGTCTTAGAGATCTGTGTGTGGAATCAGGTATCATCGCAGAAGGATCAGTGTCAGGAGTGATGAACGGCAAGAGGTACAACAGAGCAGTGAGACTACACAAGCTCGTGTATGAAGCACTGATGAGGCTTGCATGGAAAGGCTTCCTTTCATGGCTAGAAGAAAACCATTCAAGGGACATACACCATCTAGATGAAACACTGAAGGACATCAACAGCTTTCACAGCAATGTGTCTCAGGGACTCTTTCAAGAGCTGATGGAGAGTGAATCATGCACACATATCATGAAGCTTTTCCAAGTTTATCTTGAGACCCTCAGAGATGAACACAACCTCTCAGCATTCTGGATGTCATACCTGGACATGGTTGAGATCATGCTGGACTTAATTCGAGCCTCCAGAGAAGGCAACTGGATGCTCCACCTAGGAGCAATCCGACAGATGATACCGTGGTGTTTTGCCTATGACAAAGTGAACTATGCCCGGTTCCTAACCTACTACTATGCCTTGATGTCTCGACTGCCCATTGAACACCCAGAGGTCCATGAACACTTCATGCAAGGTGGCTTTTCGGTCCAGATCGGTAGCAAGAATCCCTTTGGACGGATCCCTGTGGACCAGACAATCGAAGAGACGATCAACAAAGACACCCAGACACCAGGGGGCACAAAAGGCTTCAGCCTGAAAGGCGGAGCTGTCGCCAGGTACTACCTGACATCGGAGTATCGCAGCAGGTACTTAAGGCAGCTCAGGACTATGGTAGTAGGCCAAAAGTATACTGACTTCAGCCACCCAGACCTACAGATGCCCAGGATTAGAAGAGATGAGGCCGATGTCCAATCTTTAGTTCAACTGATGGAGACCAGCTGGTTGAACCCCTTCAACGCAGAGCAAGAAGATCTTGTCAGTTTGTCAACTGCGACTATGGCACCACCAGAAGTTGTCAAAGACCTTCTAGGGGCCTACAGAATAGGAGAGGATGCATATCAAGCCTTCAAGGAAGAGCGCCTGGAGATCGATACGCCAACTATACAGTTTCATGACACGATGACGAAGACGAAACTGAGAACGTTCACTAACATCAGAATGAAGCCACGCTCACAAGACCATGCCAAGGAGGTTATCTTAAAGGCTGACAGGAACCTATTTGGCCAGATGATCCTTGTTGCCGAGAACAGAAAGCTCAAAATGAGTGATGTCTTGGCTCATCCCCTGGGGCCTTTGCCTTGGGCACTTGCCAGCGGTGATGGGTCTCTCCGCAAGACCAACAAGGCTGCCCTCGCAAAGGAGTTAGAGAGGAATGTTTCTCCTGCAGAAGTGATACCCGAGCCCTCTGCTACCATAATTGATGGGATGAGCCTGGTCCACAAACTGAAGGGAAACGACAAAACTTTTTCACAGCTTGCAGGTACAGCACTGAGTCACGCTGTTCATGAAGGTGCTAAGAGCAGGCGCATTGATGTTGTGTTTGATATCTACAAGGAGACATCCATCAAGGATGCAGAACGAGCCAAAAGAAGTGCAGGCACAGGAATTCATTTCAAGAACATTCAACCTGGGCACAACATCCAGCAGTGGAGAAAGTTACTCGGTAGTTCCTCCAACAAGGCAAGTCTTATCAAGTTCTTGGTAGAAGAATGGAAGGCACCACAGCACAGGGAGAAGCTCAAGGACAAGGAGCTGTATGTCACATGTGAGCAGCGCTGCTTCAAGATCACCAAAGAGCAGTGGGAAGAGGCTCCTGAGCTTAAGTCAACTCAGAAGAAGCAGACACACGCCTTCTTCTCCATGCACTTCATGCAGCAGAATCTGGGAACAAGTCTGTCATCATCACTGCAGAAGATACAGACGTCATGGTGTTGTGTCTTGGCATGTGCCACAAGATCCCATCCCATCTGTTCCAGAAGTGCGGGACGAAGAACCGGACAAGATTCCTGGATATCACCACACTGAGCCGCACACTGGGAGGCAGCGTGTGTGATTCATTGATTGGTATGCATGTCTTTACAGGCTGTGATACCGTCAGTGCATTCGCTGGCCGAGGGAAGATGACGACACTCAAGCAGGTGAAGATGGACAAGACATACCAGCATGCTTTTCACGAACTTGGACGCTCATGGGAAGTGTCTCCTGAACTCTTTGAGAAGCTACAGGAAATCACCTGCCACATGTACCTACCATCTACCCACACAACTAAGGTAAACAAGCTTCGGTATGAGCTGTTCTGTGCAAGACGTGGAGAGGTAGAGTCAAGTCAACTCCCTCCTTGTGAGGACTGCCTCTTCATGCATGCACTGCGTGCAAACTACCAGGCTGCGATCTGGAGGAGAAGTCTTCAGAGCCAGCCATTTGTTGCGAACCCAACAGACTGCGGTTGGATGACAGATGAGGACGGTAAGCTTGCCGTCAACTGGATGCGAGGCTCACCAGCACCAGATGCTGTTATGCAGCTACTGTCTTGCAAGTGTGTGCGGTCATGCGAACTCCCTAAGTGTACTTGCCTCAGCAATGGTCTAAAATGCACGGACATGTGCAGGTTACAGACATGTCAGAACAAGGCTATTGAAGAAGAGCCGGTGGCACAACAGTCAGATTCCGAGTCTGACGTAGATGATATTTAGGAGTAGTAATTTGCCATAATAGTATGTACAAGCCCATGGCATGCTTAGTGTGTATATACAGGACTTGTATTAAATGTGACAATTACTATATGCATTTTGTTGACATTTAGGCATTCCTGTCCCCAAATTTGACATTTTAAAAAAATTCGGAATTTTCGGTAGGGTATGTCTATTCAAGAAGTGATAACGACCATTAAGCTACCAATGTGCAAGGGCTATCATATCAAAACATAAACTAGAGACATGTAGCAAGCTAAAAACACCTAAGAGAATTAGTCACCCCGGGTGGTACCGATATCCCAAAATTCGGGTCTTGGCTCATGGACTATTAGGTACACATAGTACTCCAAACAATCCCTCCCCAATCTTGTTTGCAAATATCCAAGGCCTAAAAAATAGAACCACGGACAAAGTACCATTTATTAGGGGCCTGCTAGAAGAAGGAAACGCTATATTTGCGGCTCTCACAGAAACTCACATTAAAGATCAGGAAGATAGTGAGGTATGGATTCCTGGTTACAACCTACATAGGGTGGACAGAACGCATAGATCACATGGAGGTGTAGTCTTGTACATACATGACTCACTGATATGTACTGAATTCCTAAATAACAGTAATGAAGTGGTGGAAATACTTGGAGTTAAAATAGAATCCCTAAATTTAGCAGTTATTGTTACATACAGGCCTCCAGACTCATCCCGAGAAGAATTCAAAACCCAGCTCAACAAAATAAAATCAGAAGTGGAAACCCTGGGGAACCCAACACCAAAAATTATATGGCTAGGAGACTTTAACCTACCAAACATTAAATGGAGACAACTAGAAAACCAGTTAGTGGCAAATAACACCCGGAGAAGCAAATACTAATACGAGAGAGCTTTTTGAACTTTGCGATTTTTTTTAGTCTTACTCAACATATTGCTGAACCCACACGGGAAAACAATATCTTAGACCTGGTCTTCACTAACAACGACTCTCTAGTACACAGCATTAACATATCGGACACAACATACTCAGATCATAAATTAATTGAGATCAAAACAACCTTAGAAAGTGTACAGACAACCTCAGAATCGAGAACAAAAACCGGCCCCTTCAGTAAATTTAACTTCAATAACAAAAACATTAGGTGGGAAGAGGTAAATCAAGAAATGGAGGAAATAGACTGGGAAGATTTAATGGATAACCTGACACCAGCAGAATGTCTAGTCTTAATAACAGAAACCATGACCCAAATCTGTAGCCACCATATACCTGCAAGACAAACAAAACGAAGAAGCAAACAAGATCGGGAAAGGAGGAGGCTGTACAGAAGAAGAAAATTACTCACACAAAGACGCACACATCAAAATTTACAGGATAGGCAAAAGGTCGAAATAGATAGAGAAATTGTGGAAATTGAACAAAGGCTAAGAATATCATATGAACTACAACATATGGAAGAGGAGAGGAAAGCTATTGCAGGTATAAAGGAAAATTCCAAATACTTCTTTTCATACGCCAAACAAAAGGCTAAAACAACATCAAACATCGGCCCACTGAGCAAAGTGGACGGCTCTTTCACAGGGGACAAAAAGGAAATGAGCGAACTCTTAAGCAGGCAGTATGAAATGGCATTCAGTGAGCCTGATGAAACAAAAGTCATCAGAGACCAAAATATATTTTTCATGGAAACCTCCCCCACGGAAACCCCTCAGATGCTGGATATTGATTTCGGTCCAAAAGTCATAGAAGAGGCCATTTCCATCATTCCATCCCACTCGGCACCAGGCCCGGACTCATGGAATTCGATCCTAATGAAAAAATGTAAGGAAAACCTCTCAAAACCCCTGGCTATAATGTGGAGAAGGAGTCTAGACACTGGTGACATACCAGATAGCTTGAAAAACGCAATAATTGCCCCACTGCATAAAGGAGGGAGTAAAGCACTACCAAAAAACTACCGCCCGGTAGCTCTAACCTCTCACATCATTAAAGTTTTCGAGCGAGTCCTACAAAGCAAAATTTCAACATTCATGGAGACAAATGAACTACACAACACCGGTCAACATGGGTTCAGAGCGGGAAGATCATGTCTCTCACAACTTTTGGAACACTATGACAAAATTCTTAAAGCGCTAGAAGAAAAGAAAAACGTGGATGTCATTTACACCGATTTTGCTAAGGCATTTGATAAATGTGACCATGGTATAATAGCCCACAAACTGAAAGCAAAAGGTATAACTGGGAAAATCGGACGGTGGATATACAATTTCCTCGTAAACCGAAAACAATCGGTAGCAGTAAACCAAGTCACTTCTGAGCCTTCGGATGTCAAAAGCTCAGTGCCCCAAGGAACAGTGCTAGCGCCCCTTCTGTTCCTCATACTAATTTGCGACATAGATACCAACACCAGACACAGTACGGTGTCGTCTTTTGCTGATGACACAAAATTAAGCAAGATAGTAAACACACAAGAGGACACGGGCCGACTGCAGGAAGATATGAATGTAGTGTTCCAGTGGACCAGGGAAAACAACATGCAATTCAATGAGGAAAAATTCCAATTAATACGGTACGGAGATAATAATGGTGTTAAAGAAATTACAAATTACTTAACAGAATCTAACCACATAATAGAACGGAAAGACAGTGTGAAAGACCTTGGGGTATTAATGTCTGAAAATATGGGTTTCAAAGTACATAACCAGGTCAAAGTGGCGGCTGCGAAACGTCTAACGGGTTGGATTCTGCGTACTTTTAAAACACACGGTGAATTGCCTAAAATAACGCTCTTCAAATCTCTAGTGCTACCGCGGCTTGAATACTGTAGCGTATTAACATCCCCATACAAAGCAGGTGAAATAAATGACGTAGAGAGTGTACAAAGAAATTTCACTTCGCATATAAGTTCGATAAAACATCTACACTATTGGGAGCGTTTAAGAGCACTGAATCTGTACTCACTGGAACGTAGAAGAGAACGTTACCTAATAATATACACGTGGAAAATCGCAGAGGGTTTAGTACCAAACCTACATACTCCGATAGTCATGAAATTCAGTGATAGGAGAGGCTGGGAATGCGAAATCCCCCGGATGAATAACAGGGGTGCTATGGGCTCTCTGCGAGAGGGCTGGTTATCACACAGAGGCCCACGTCTCTTCAACAAACTCCCACGGCGAGTAAGAGACATGAGGGACATCTCGTTAGACAACTTCAAGAGAGCCCTAGATGTCGAACTGCAAAAAGTGCCAGACGAGCCCATCCTCGCAAGGGAGCGAGCTGTCGCTTCAAACAGTCTACTGCACCAAATCACCACCCATAACGAGGGGCGTCGCGCTCCTTGGTGCCGCTAGAAGAGAGGCGAACACATCAAAAGGTATCAAAAGGTAAAGGTTGATTATTAATAGGAAGCTCTTTATTATTAATAGGAAGCTCTTTATTATTAGTATACGCATCAGGAACACGACATCTTTTTCTTGTATTATTCAGGCTAGCACAAGGCGATTTCATACAGCTTTGGAAGGACCTATGGTAATTAAAGAGGTAATAATCTATCTTATTTATGCCTTTATACCATTCAGTACCGGTAATAATAATAATAATAATAATAATAATAATAATACCGGTGATGTCCTTTTCATATTCTGGCAACTATTAGACGATTATACTCAGCTTAGGAAGGACCTCTAGCCATTTCAAGACCTCTAACTCTCTCATTTACCCCGTGTAACTACCACAGATCGTTCTTAAGCTGTATAAAATCGTCTGTATATAGCTCATACAAGACAAAATAAATGCTACCTGTACTGAAAGGGTTACCTCCCACAGACCCATACTAAGCTGAAGGGGGTAGTGCTTGGTTTCTGGGCTATACATTTGTTTATTAACTTTATTTTTTAGTTTCCTCGCTAGACCTCTATCAAACTTAAAAAAAAAAAAAAAAAAACTTTTCACGATAGATATGCACATTTTTGGGTAGAAAAATGCACGGCCGAAGGCCGGTTTCTTCTAAAATTACAGGCTCGCTATCGCTCGCCAGGAAAAAGTCGAAAGCAAAATGATACGAAAGGTCTTAATATTGACAACAAATGGGGCGAAAGGCCTCACAATCGCCAAACTAACGGCACGAACGTCTTAAAATCTCAAAACTAATACGCTAAACATGAGGGAGAAGGGAGTCCATAAAAAGCGAGTAGTACCCCCTTAACAAGACATAAAATAGGTAGACACAATATAGTAACATAATGCATCACAGAATACTGAGAGGGTTAAGGGGGGTCACCGGCTTTTTTTTCTCTTTCTCTCCTGTTCTCTCTTTCTCTGGCTTGTATCCATTCGGCCCCATTCAGCCAACTTTTAAAAGACGTTTATCCCCATCCAGGTGTCGATTTCTTCCTGGCGAGCGATAGCGAGCCAGTATTGTATGGAGAAATCCGGCTTCGCCTGAAACATTTGTCTATGGAAAAATGGACAAATTTAGCTTGCTGTCAAAACAAAAATATATATATGCTGGCTCGCTACCGCTCGCCAGAAAAATATTGACACCTGGATGGGGGTAAACGTCTTAAAACAGTAAGCTGAATGGGGCCGAATGGATAAAAGTCAAAGAGAGAGGGAGAGAAAGAGAAAAAAGCGAGGTGGGCCCCCTTAAACCGTTACATGCTTCACTATAAACAATACTAAATATGTTATTGTGCTTCTATCAAATTCACAACTAAGTCTGTTTCAAATTAATTTATATTCACATGTAAGGTCTCTTGTGGTCAGTTGTGCAAAATTAATAATTAGGCCTACTATTGTGTATACATTCATGGTAACGGTTCAGTCTGCTTCGAAACAATGAACTTAAGCTATATTTCCTTGAGTCTATCCCCTAATGCTTCGATTTCTCTCACTCTCCAATATCACAAAGAAAATGTGGGATACTGGGGTCGTGGACAAGTGGCAGCTCTGACTGTGTGTGTGTGTGTGTCTGTCTGTCTGTCTGTGTGTGTCTGTGTGTTCTAACCAGTGACCGGTGTGAGAACAGTGCCGCGGTGATCTTATATTATTGTGTGTTATTATCTTCGGAATCAACCCCTTCTGCACCGGCGACCGACGTCTTTTATAGTTTACTCTAGCTGTATTTAGACGATTATGTGCGGTTTAAGAAGGATCTGTGGTAGTAAAAAGGGTTAAGTGAGATAGTTCGAAGCCTCTTAGTGGCTGGAGGCCCCTTTCAAACTAAATAAAATCGTCTAATACTGTAGTAGTGAGATGGTTAAAGGTGGATATACACAATCAATCACGAGTGCGCAAACATGGTAACCGTTGTGTGTGTGTGTGTGGGGAAAGCTTGAACCGTTGATTGAGACTGTGTACTAGATAAGGTTTGATAATGTTCTCGTCTATCCTGCTTGTCAGTTAGGATGACTGTCTATGGCGGCCTGAAGAAGAATATGACCAGGCTGTTCAACCAAGGTAAGCATTGGCGGTCAGTGATACTGTTGATCCTATCATGTAACTGTCTTGATAACGTAATGCATAAGTGCCCGGAATTTCGATGTGAGTATCCTGGGTTCGAGTCCTTGGAGTGCCACATGTATTTGTTGATTTAATTCATTGAGTTTAGAGGTGAAGTTGGTTGGTGGAAAACACATAATAAATGATACTGATTAGGGGCAGGGTTCTAGAGTGCAGCCTTCATTAAGCTTAACAAAATTAATACTCTTAAGACCGCCCTTTGAGATTAATTTGTACATTGTTGGTAGGAATATGTCCCAGCCGAAGGCTGGTCCTCCTAAATTGCAGGTTCTCTTTCGCTAAGCACCTTTCCGTCAAACAAGTCCCCATACTGGTTTCTTTCCTTCCTTTCTTCTCTCTCTCTCTCTCTCTCTCTCTCTCTCTCTCTCTCTCTCTCTCTCTCTCTCTCTCTCTCTCTCTCTCAGCACGGGACTGGAGTTCTGGAAAAGGTGCTCTAGTCCTGACACTATTGTTGACTTACAGTGGGCTGGCTTAATAGTCCAGAAAGGTTAATAGCTTCTGAAGTCTTATTTTAACTAACTCTCAGCCCCCTTCCTTTTCTCATCCCCTCCCTTTCTTCCTCCTCCTTCCATTTCTCCCTCCTCCACCTTACCTTTGTTCTCCTCTACCTCCTCCCTCTCACCCTCCCCCCTCTCACCCTCCCCCCTCTTCCTTTCTCCTCCTTCCCCCTCTCTCTTTTTCCCCCTCCCTCTCACCGTTCTACCTCTTCTTCTCCACCCTCTTACCCTCCACCTCCCCCACTTCCCTCTTACCGCTCTCTCTCTCATCTTCCTCCCTCTCCCCTCTCCTCCTCCCTCTCCCCTCCTCCCTCCTCCCTCTCCCCCTAATCCCTCTCTCCTCCTCCCTCTCCCCCTCATCCCTCTCACCTCCTCCCTCTCCGCCTCCTCCCTCTCTCCTCCTCCCTCTCTCGCCCTCTTCCCTCTCACCCTCCTCCCTCTTCCTCCCTCTCCCACCTCCTCCCTGTCCCACCTCCTCCCTGTCCCACCTCCTCCCTCTCCCACCTCCTCTCTCTCCACCTTCTCCCTCTCCACCTTCTCCCTCTTCCCTTCCTCCCTCTCACCCTCCTCCCTCTCCCCCTTCCTCCCTCTTCCCCTCCCTCCCCCTCCCCCCACTCACTGCCTTCCTTGCTCCACCACTTTTTCCGGCCACTCCTATAATTACAAACATGACACAGAACAAGACTTAGTCTCCTTCCCAAAGGATATTGCAGTGTTCTGCAGAGTTAAAGAATAACTGTCTTAAGGGGGTAGGGGATATTTATTTGTCTAGTTATTTACTTATTCATTAATGTAATTAATTTTAATATCCTCGCTAGTCATCCATCAAGCTAAAAAAAACACCCCCTAGACTCCCTTTCGAGATAAATTTGTACATTTGTCTGTAGACAAATTTCCCAGCCAAAGGCTGGTGTTTCCTAATATTACAGGCTTGCTATCGCTCGCCAGCAAAAAATTGACACCTAGATAGCACGAAAAGTCCTAATATTGACAAATAAATGGGGTGAAAGGTCTTACAATCGCAAAACTAATGGAATGAACGTCTTAACATTTCAAAACTAATGGGGCTAAACGTGAGGGAGAAGGGAGTTCAGAAAAAGAAACTACCTCCCCCTTAGCTACTTGAATCACAGGACGACAGTTTTATCATATTATTACGACAGCTAGAGGATATTATTCAACTCTGGAAGATCTCTCTGTTAATGAAGTAGTGAAAGGATAATATATTTTCCCTCTAACTTCGACAGGTCCTCCCAGGATGATTATACTGTATTCGCCTGTTGGTAGTTAGAATAGAGCATAAGGTGGGCTTATAATTATGATGGAAAGGCTGAACAGATTAATTCGGAACTTTATGACAACTGACAATCATTTGGTAGCCTTTTGTTTCAAAGATTGATTGGTCAGAATAGTCTGGTTATAATACGACCCGATACGGGACCCATCGATATTTATGTGGGTTACAGGTTTGTCATAACCCTGAACTCATTGCTATATTATGTAATTATCATCGGAAATGCATTAAATGGGATCTATGTATATCCCTGTAAAAACAAAGAGCTCTTCATATAATTTTCCCTATCGACGGTGGTGATGCAAAAATTGTGGTTTCAAACTCAAATGAGGCCCCCTACTGGCAAATTAGATGCTGATTTCAATAAGTCACGGGGGTGGGGGTCATAGCCCTCTCAACCCGTTCTGTATCTCAATGCAATCATAATTAGAAACCTCTTTACTAGTGTGTGTGGGTGGGGGAGGACCTGCCTGATTCGAGTTTTTAAAGTTATTTCTATATTTTATATAATTATTTTTGTTTCTTTAATATACCATGCTTTTATATATTAGGAACCGTCACATTTTACATTTTACAATTTATCCATTATCCAGCAATCTTTACACGCGCCCGCCACTAGTGGAGAGGTATCTAATAATGGTTGCCGTGGGATACAAACTGGGTTGAGGGGGCTCTTGCCCTCTCCCCCCCCCCCTCCCCCCCCCCCATCCCCCCGGTGTCCTATTGAAATCGGCATCTATTTTGCCAGTAGGGGACCTAATTAGAGTTTTATCCCACAATGTTGTCACCGCTGCCGTCGATAGGGAGATATTTCTGTTATTGCAGGTTTTTATATAGTGCCCACATAATGCATTTACGACACTATATTTAGGGGAGGTGTGGTGGAGTGGTCTTGCCACTGGCCTGGTAATCCAAAGGTCCCGGGTTCAAATCCCGATGTATCAATGGGAAGATATTATTGGGATGGAATTTGTGCTGTACCTGGTATCAGTGCATTACCACAAGCGCACCGAAACGTCAATAAAATACCCTCATTGTTCCCTGATTAAATAGCACTGTATGAATATTCCCATATTCAAAATATGCTATAGGGGTGCAATGCCTGGTGAGTTATCTGCTCAACAGGTGGCGTTGTGTGTGCAAGTGTGAGAGTCCGAGTGTAGGGGGTGAGACAGTGAAGCACGGAACGAGGTGGCTTCAGAGATGGGGTCGTTTCGGGCCATGAGTGAGCACCGTGCCTCATGTGAAGACAAGATGGCAGGTGCTCGTTGTACTCTACGTGCTTCACATGTCTCACTCCCTAGACTGGAACAAGACCTCACGGGCTTCACTGTTCATTGTAAAGCGGTGAATGTTAAGGCTCTCAGCCTATGCCCGAGAGGAAGTAAGTTGGAATATAGAAAAAAAAAAAAAAAAAAAAAAAAAAAACACATTGTAATGAATTCCGTGCCACGAAAAAACTATAATTATCATTGAAATCGATGGGTCCCATATTGGCTTGGTCCTAGACTAATACCGTAGGGGGTGAGTTTTAAGATTGCTGAATAATGGTTAAAAGATAAAATGCGACGGTCTTTAGTATACTGTATATAACCATGGTATATGAGATAAGAAAAAAACAAATGCTTAAGAAACTCGAATCGGACAGGTCTTAGATGTTTACCAGTAGTCTTTCCAAAAAAATAAACGGACATTTCTCAGATAAACATGAAATGGCATAGTTTCTTAAAGCTGGAAGTTTACATTATTTGTGTTATTTGTTCACAATAAGGTGAATAATTTCGCTGTGGTGAAGTTGAGGATAATGTTCCAAGATTCATGTGGGTGCAACCGTATTAGTGCCCTCGACTGTAACATTATGATTTGCTCTATGTTTCGCGTTACGAAGTGGTCCGATGTGTTGTATATAATACACCTGACAAGGTGTTCAACAAGCGTATTATTTTGTTCATAGCGTTACACTATTTTGAAAACCGATTATCACAGCTCGTTTTGTGCACCAAGTGAGTTGTAAAGCTTTATTATAACACATTATGGAAAATATCAAGGAAACCGACCACCTTTTATTTCGTTTTTTTTTTAGTTTTAGCTAGTTTTCATCATTATACAGTGGTTGCCATTAATTAGAATCTCCGGAAAAAACGTTTTCCCCATTATCCAACAATCTTAAAATACGGACCCCGATAGTGGGGAGGGCTATGAAGTACAGGGAAATTGAGGGCTAAAAGACGAAAATAAGAGGTAATATTAGCCTAACCTAACAACCTTACCTAACCTAACCTAGTATATTAGTGGGGGCTGCCGCCCCCATACCACCGCTGGTTTGGTGTTTGATTAATAAAAGGTTGACGGTCGCCAATAAAAACTTGAATGAAGTCTACAGTATTTACTCCGCAATCTTCAGCTTTAACAGGAGGTAAATATTAACTTTTTCAAAGTAATTGAAAACGGTTTTTCCGGAGATTCTAATTAATGACAACCACTGTATAATGATGAAAACTATCTAAAAAAAAAAAAAATCACGAAATAAAAGGTGGTCGGTTTCCTTGATATATACCCACATTATTTAAGGGGTGTTATCGAGTTACTTAGTGTTAGAACTCGATCAAGCCAATTATGTCTTATCATTAGACGATTGTAACTTCTATAGGAGCCAAAGCCTCCTAAGGTTTATGCAATTATCCGATGTTAGAATAATGGAACGGTAATGGGAGAGTTAAAGCAACGCTGTCAAATGTTCCATCTTTTCTTTACTCGACTATACCGACATCGCTTGTCCAGTATGAGGAGCCATGAGTCCCTGGTGACCTGGTGGTGCTGTTAGTCACTCTGTACAAACCTTTATTATACCCTGTTCACTATAGGTTGGCCAAAAATCTTTACTACTAACCGCTATAACTCAAAATGGGCCTGAGTAATCGAGCTAACATTTCTATCATTTGGATATTTCTATCGTGGGGCTTGTAATAAATGAGGTTGAATTGACGTGCGCGTGCGGTGGGAGTTAAGGGGGGTGAATTAAATTTGGGTTAAGGGGAGGTTTTTAGTGTGTTTCCTAGACTTCCATCAAGCTTGAAATTACACCCCCTTGACCCCCTTTCAAGATAAATTTGTACATTTTTCGGTAGCAAAATGTCCCGGCCGAAGGCCGATTCCTCTTAAATTGCAGGCTCGCTATCGCTCGCCAGGAAATAATCTACCTAAATGGGACGAAAGGTCTTAAAATTTACAAAAATTGGGTGAAAGTTCTTAAAATTGCCAAACTAATAGGGCGAACGTCTTAAATTTTCGAAAGCAATGGGACTAAACATGAGGGAGAAGGGGGTAAAGAAAAAAATCCCTTAAGTGGAAATCTCCCCTTTTAAATTGTCCACCCGTTATATCGAACAACGTAAAACCATTTGACGGGGGAAAGAACACAGGGGATGGATTCGCCTGGTATAGCAATCAACGATCTCTGTTCCATAAAGCAAAATACAAATACACTTCATTTGTAGATATAAAACTGTACGATTATTAGTAGTTTCTCAGGCAAGGTATTAGGTATAGATAGTTAGGGTTACAGGTGGGATTTAATATTAAGTATAGATAGTTAGGGTTACAGGTGGGATTTAATATTAAGTATAGATAGTTAGGGTACAGGTGGGATTTAATATTGGGTTACAGGTGGGATTTAATATTAGGTATAGATAGTTAGGGTTACAGGTGGGATTTAATATTAGGTATAGATAGTTAGGGTTACAGGTGGGATTTAATATTAGGTATAGATAGTTAGGGTTACAGGTGGGATTTAATAGGTAGAGATAGTTAGGGTTACAGGTGGGATTTAATATTAGGTATAGATAGTTAGGGTTACAGGTGGGATTTAATATTAGGTATAGATAGTTAGGGTTACAGGTGGGATTTAATATTAGGTATATAGTTAGGGTTACAGGTGGGATTTAATATTAGGTATAGATAGTTAGGGTTACAGGTGGGATTTAATATTAGGTATAGATAGTTAGGGTTACAGGTGGGATTTAATATTAGGTAGATAGTTAGGGTTACAGGTGGGATTTAATATTAGGTATAGATAGTTAGGGTTACAGGTGGGATTTAATATTAGGTAGATAGTTAGGGTTACAGGTGGGATTTAATATTAGGTATAGATAGTTAGGGTTACAGGTGGGATTTAATATTAGGTAGATAGTTAGGGTTACAGGTGGGATTTAATATTAGGTATAGATAGTTAGGGTTACAGGTGGGATTTAATATTAGGTATAGATAGTTAGGGTTACAGGTGGGATTTAATATTAGGTAGATAGTTAGGGTTACAGGTGGGATTTAATATTAGGTAGATAGTTAGGGTTACAGGTGGGATTTAATATTAGGTAGATAGTTAGGGTTACAGGTGGGATTTAATATTAGGTAGATAGTTAGGGTTACAGGTGGGATTTAATATTAGGTAGATAGTTAGGGTTACAGGTGGGATTTAATATTAGGTAGATAGTTAGGGTTACAGGTGGGATTTAATATTAGGTAGATAGTTAGGGTTACAGGTGGGATTTAATATTAGGTAGATAGTTAGGGTTACAGGTGATTAATATTAGGTAGATAGTTAGGGTTACAGGTGGGATTTAATATTAGGTAGATAGTTAGGGTTACAGGTGGGATTTAATATTAGGTAGATAGTTAGGGTTACAGGTGGGATTTAATATCAGGTAGATAGTTAGGGTTACAGGTGGGATTTAATTTTTAGCAGTCTTGAAACATCCGCGCAAAAAAATTAATTGCACCTTGAATGTAAAATATTAAGAGCTGTAAGACTAAAAATAGAACTGTGAGTGTGGCTTAAGGGGGGTGACCTGTTTTTTTTTCTCCTTTTCTTTCTTTCTCTGTATTGTATCAATTTGGCCCCATTCAGCCAACTATTTTAAGACTTTTATCCCCATCTAGGTGTCGATTTCTTCCTGGCGAGCGATAGCGAGCCAGCATTATATGAAGAGATCCGACTTCGCCGGAGACATTTTTCTATCGAAAAATGTACAAATTTAGCCTGCTGTCAAAAACATATTAAAAATATGCTGGCTCGCTACCGCTCACCAGTAAAAAATTGACACCTGGATGGGGATAAACGTCTTAAAACAGTAGGCTGAATGGGTCCAAATGGATACAAGCCAGAGAAAGATAGAAAAGGACAGAAACAAAAACAGGTCACACCCCTTAAGGGGAATTTTGTTTGTTTTTCTTTGCCCCCTACTCCCTCATGTTTATCCTCATTTTTATTTTTGTTATTTTTTTTCGATTTTAGGTCGTTCGTTTCATTAGCTTGGTGATTTTCAGACCTTTTGTGCCATTTTGGTGTCTATTTTTTCATGGCGAGCGATAGCGAGCCTGTAATTTAGGTGGAATCGCCCTATGGCCGGAACATTTTTGTACCGAAAAATGTACGAGTTTATCTCGAAGGGGGTTCTTGAGGGCATTTTTAAAAGTTTGATGGAGGTCTAAGGAGGAAAACTAAAACTAAATAATAGATATGTATATAAATCGACCAATAAATAATAGATATGTATATAAATCGACCAATAAATAATAGATATGTATATAAATCGACCAATAAATAATAGATATATATAAATCGACCAATAAATAATAGATATGTATATAAATCGACCAATAAATAATATATATATATATAAATCGACCAATAAATAATAGATATGTATATAAATCGACCAATAAATAATAGATATGTATATAAATCGACCAATAAATAATAGATATGTATATAAATCGACCAATAAATAATAGATATGTATATAAATCGACCAATAAATAATAGATATGTATATAAATCGACCAATAAATAATAGATATGTATATAAATCCACTAATAAATAAGATATATATATTAATCGACCAATAAATAATAGATATGTATATAAATCGACCAATAAATAATAGATATATATATAAATTGACCAATAAATTATAGATATGTATATAAATAACCCAATAAATAATAGATATGTATATAAATCGACCAATAAATAATAGATATGTATATAAATCGACCAATAAATAATAGATATGTATATAAATCGACCAATAAATAAACCCTTGCCCCCCCGTAAGGCATTGCGCAACGAACTCAGCAATTTTCGAGGAACAAAATTGGCCTCGTAAAATTTAATGGATTCTTTTACTTTATGATTGGCAACTAGACTGCATGAAACCTATCATGTTTGGTGGGTGAAATCTGGTATACGCTAATATTTTTAATCTACCAAGCCGAAATTTACCACTTGCGAGTTTTAAGGGGGGGTGACATGCTTTTTGTTATTTCTGTCCTTTTCTCTCTTTCTCTGGCTTGTATCTATTCGGCCCTATTCAGCCAACTATTTTAAGACATTTATCCCCATCTAGGTGTCGATTTCTTCCTGGCGAGCGATAGCGAGCCAGCATTATATGAAGAAATCCGGCTTTGCCAGAGAAATTTTTCTATCAAAAAATGTACAAATTTAGCCTGCCGTCAAACACAAATAAAAAATATGCTGGCTCGCTACCGCTCACCAGTAAAAGATTGACACCTGGATGGGGATAAACGTCTTAAAACAGTAGGCTGAATGGGGCCAAATGGATACAAGCCAGAGAAAGATAGAAAAGGACAGAACAAAAACAGGTCACCCCCCTTAAATCACCAAACTAATAGGGCGAATGTCTTTAAATCTTAAAACTAATAGAGCTATACTTATATGAGGGAGAATGGGGTCCAGAAATCCCCCCCTTAGCTGTAGCGTTATATATATTTATACGAAAACTTACGTGAAGTGCCTTTGATTAGTAGGAACAACGAATAAGTCGACCTACTGTAATTATGACTTGCCTTGTGATCTTGACCTTTCTGAAGAATTTGAATGTTCTGTCTTGCATGATCTTTGCCTAGGAATACATAATGATAATAAAAATACTACTACTAATAATAATAATAATAATAATAATAATAATAATAATAATGTATTAATATTAATATAATGAAAAACAGATTATATAAAATACAAAAACAAATGATAGAGTAATAATGTATATATAATGGCGAACTTGAAGTAGTTGTACGTTAAGGGGGGATGGGCCGGTTCTCTGGACCACTTTCTCCCTCATGTTTAGCCCCATTAGTTTTCAGATGTTAACATATTTGCCCCATTAGTTAGTCGATTTTAAGACCTTTCGCCCAATTTGTTCGTCAATATTTAGACCTTTCGTGCTATTAATTTAGGTGTCGATTTTTTCCCTGGCGAACAATAGTGAGCCTGTAATGTTGGAAGAACCGGCCTTCGGCCAGGAAATTTTTCTAACAAAAAATGTACAAATTAATCTAGAAGGGGAATCTAATGGATGTTTTTTTTTAAATTTGATGGGAGGTCTAGGGAGGAAACTAGAAAAATAATGAATACATGCATAAATTTACCAAAAAGTGAACCTTACAGGGGGTTTTCTGGACCCCCTCCTCTTTCATGTCTAGCCTCATTAGTTCTGAGATTGTATGACATTCGCCCCATTAGTTTGGCGATTGATGACCTCTTGTGTTATTTAGGCGTCGTGTTTATCCTGGCAAGCTATAGCGAGCCTGCAGTTTAGGAGGAACAGGCTTTCGGCCCGGGCATTTTTCAACCGATAAATTAATACATTTATCTCAAAGGGTGGTCTTGTGTATTTATTTATTTTAATTATTTATATATTTGTGTAATATATTCTATTTTGTTTAGTTTGGTGGAGCCATAGGGAAGAAACTAAATGAAAAACATATATGAAAAACTGTAAATAGAAAAATAAATAAACAATTATATAAGAATATATATCCTTAACCCGTCCAATACCAGCAACGGCTGGGAGCCGTCAGTAGATGAGTCACTCCCCAGTCCCAGCGACGGCAGGGAGCCGTCAGTAATGTGCTTTCCTTGTAACTGCCTGTATCAGGCAATGCCTGGTACCATGATAGTTTGAGCACTGCTCTCGATATGGCAACACTTCTCAACTTATATCCAACCCTCTGCAAGCTGGGAGAGCCAGTCTTCCTTCATCTCTTGAGGTGGGAGGTTGTTCTGTCTTGCCATTTGGCCACATTGCTTGGGACTGGGGGGGACGTTTATTACTGTATCCTCCGGTACAGTAGGGGTTAACCATCTCTAACTATTACATGGCAGTCAGTAGCTAGTCTGAAAATATTACGCCCAGTATTAAGGACAAGTTTTCATGGACAGGTTGGAGGAGAGTGTATGTGTGTGTATTTATGTGTGTGTGTGTGTGTGTGTGTGTATGTGTGTGGAGAGAGTGGGTGGGACCAGTATAGTGTTGTGGGTGGGGACGTTTTTCAATGCTGACTTAAGGGGAGACTGGCTGTTTGTTAGGTTTATTAATTCATTCATTCATATATTTTTTTAGTTTCCTCCCTAGACCTCCATCAAGCTTAGAAAAAAAAAAAAAAGATAAAGATAAATTTGTAAATTTTTCGGTAGAAAAATTTCCCGGCCAAAGGCCGGTTCCTCTTAAAGTTGCAGGCTCGCTATCGCTCGCCAGGAAATAATCGACACCTAAATGGCACGAAAGGTCTTAAAATTGACATCGAAATGTGGCGAAAGGTGTTAAAATCGTCAAACTAATAGGCCGAACGTCTTATAATCTCAAAACTAGTGGGGCTAAACATTAGGGAGAAGGGGGTCCAGAAAAACGGTTTGTCTCCCCTTAAAGTACCAAAAGAAGCTACCAACCTACTTTTGCTAAAACCTAATTTTTCATACTCACTACATTGTGGGCACACATATACGCCCCACCACGCACATATACGCCCCACCACGCACATACACACTCCGCCACCACCATACACGCTCATACACGCCCCCCCCCACCCCCCACACACACTCGTGCGCAGGGAAATACTGTATATATATATATATCTATTTCTCTTACAACGAAGTTCTCATAAAGTGTCGTTGTGATATTAGCAGCGTACAATACGTAACAATACAAACATTTATGAATACATATGTAAGAATGCAAGCAATGCATGATGGAGAAGTTAAAACGTAATATTCCTGAATGCATACTTTTTGCTAAACTAGACTTGTGATATACCGCCACACCGTCATGACCACGCACACGTGTACACATTTTTGGCCAAGACAGGCGAACCTGGAATTACGCCATCACTGCTCTTTTATGGCGGCACCTGTAATTCCCTCCATGTGTGTATAACCACATACCAGCACGACATGTACACACACACACAAGCACTGTTGCAGCAGAAATCCCCAACAGTGCTGTGCTTTAAATGCCTTGGTTGGACTGTGTTTTTAATACCTTTGGTTGTACTGTCCAATAAAAGCCTTTTTGACTGCACTGTGCTGTACTGCCTTTGGTCATACTGGGATTTAAATGCCTTTGACTGACTTTCAAAATCGACATTGTTGTGGAAACGAGGGACTTTCACTCCCTCAACAACCGGAAGTTACCTCCATCATTATAATTTCTTACAATGTCCTTCTTACCTCTATCATTATTTATCAAGTAAATTATACTCCTTTGCATTTATAGTGTATACAAATGCTGTATATGAAAATGACTGAACGATTGCATTTATAGTGTATACACATGCTGTATATGAGAATGACTGAACGATTGCATTTATAGTGTATACACATGCTGTATATGTGAATGACTGAACGATTGCATTTATAGTGTATACACATGCTGTATATGAGAATGACTGAACGATTGCATTTATAGTGTATACACATGCTGTATATGAGAATGACTGAACGATTGCATCCTTCCCCTAATGTAACTAAAACACTATTCCGTATTCATGGCCCGCTAGATAAAGGTATGGCTGAGGAGTAGGGATGTTTCTTTTTTTTTCAGGGAAGAAGAGCATACATATTATATCACACATGTTTGGCTTAGAACATACGTAAGTAAACGAACAAAGCTCACATAGTCAACTCGACAAAAATATGAGTGAGCCGTATCAAATGCATTTCCAGCAACAAGATTGTCCCTCAATCTGACGGTGGCACGGTATGTACAGTTGCCCACATAAGTTATTTTTCTCGTCGTGATCTTATGTATGAAAGTAAATTATAATGGATGAATTGTGAGTGCGTTTCTATTAATAGTCAGTTGACTAGTCAGATGAATTAACCGTTGTATACAAAAAAATACAGTCGTAATTCAATCATGAGCATTATTTTTCCATGTATAAGATACGGAGAGGAACAGAATTAATGTGGGCATCTGTACAATCATATACCGTACAATCAGCCTAATAAGTGATGTTTCGGCACCAATTATGTTTTGATCAATAACTGGTATCTGCAATATTTACACATGATTTCTTCTTATTGAGTGAGATATACAACCATGTTCCTACACTTACCCACCCTATTCAACATCTGACAGACATTAATACAGCGCAGAGCGAGCCAAACGTAAAGACAGCTGAGACATGACATATTAGCGCTACCGTACACTCCTTTATAATATTCAACCACTGATAATATCCCCAGGTAACCAAGTCTCCCCTTCCTCCCAAATATACCCCAATATGTTCACCTTGGATATATTGTAATCTCTCCTTGGTATACCGAAGTATAGGTAACGCTAAGTAAAGGGGAGGTTTGGCTTTTTATGGACCCCCTGTCTCCCTCATGTGTAGCCCTATTAGGTTTGAGACTTTAAGACGTTTGCCCTATTCGTTTGGCGATTTTAAGACCTTTCGACCCATTTCTTTGCCAATATCAAGACGTTTCATGCCTTTTAAGTGTAGATTTTTTCCTGGCGAGCGATAACGAGCCTGTAATTGAGGAGGAATCGGCCTCTGGTCGTGACATTTTTTCTATTAAGTATTTTACAAATTTACCCCTAAGGGGTGTATTTGTAAGCTTGCTGGACGTCTAGGGAGGAAGAAAACAATAAATTAATAGATTTGTGAATATATAAACAAATAAAACCAAATCTTCCCTCAAGCTAGATTGACCATGCTTCCTCCGGCAACTATAGTCTGGGTATTATGGTCAGGGTTATTTATATTCGTTTTCTGTGTGGGTGAAAACGACTGTGGCAAAGAAAACGGTTTATGTGTGAAGCATATTATAGGTCGGGAAGATAAACTCGGCTATTCCTATATTAATGGAGGCTTCACATAAGTAACACCCCGTTCTTAACATTAATCATCCATTACAAACCCCAATGTAATTGAATAAACTAATGAAAGCATATGGTCCTCCCGGGAATCGAACTCGGGACACCACACCCAGAACATAAGCATCTAAACCATTACATGTTATATTAAGGCGTAGATGATTTATACAGAATCATAATGCATTTAAGACTTACGGGATGAGCATTAACCCCGTCTGTTCAGTGGCGCTAATAAGTTATGTCTCAGCTGTCATTACGTTTGGCTTGCTCTGCGCTATTCAACATCTGTCAGATGTTGAATAGAGTGGTTAGGTGTAGGAACATGGTTGTATATCTCACTCAAAAAGAAGAAATCATGTATAAATATTGCTGATACGAATTATTGATCAAAATATAATTGGTGCAGAGACATCACTTATTAGGCCGAGTGTACCGGCGACGTCTTTTTAGTTATATTCTATAGCTATACTTAGACGATTTTGTGCATTTCAAGAAGGATCTGTGGTAGTAAAGAGGGTCAAGTGAGATAGTTCCAAGCCTTTTAATTGCTGGAGGCCCTTTTCAAGCTTAAACAAATCGTCTAATAGTTGCCAGCATACAAGGAAGAGGATGTCACCGGTACTGTATGGGTTAAATAGCGTGAACGACCTTAAGAGAGAGGGAGTTGTTTTTTCTCTCTCATGTATAGTCTCATTCACTTTGAGATTTTAAGACGTTCGTTCTATTAGTTGGGCTATTTTAAGACCTTATGCCCCATTTTTTTAATATAAAGACCTTTCGTGCCATTTAGGTGTCGATCTTTTCCTGGCGAGCGATAGCGAGCCTGTAATTTTAGGAGGAACCGGCCTTCAGCCGAGATTTTGTTCTACCGAAAAATTTACAAATTTATCTTGAAGGGGGTCTAGGGGGTGTTTTTAAAGCTTGATGGAAGTCTAGCGAGGGTACTATAAAATAAATAAGTAAATATATAGAATCAAAACTAAGTACCTCCCCCGTAAGAACCACGTACCCATCCATTGAGCACCAGCACCACTTTCATGAATACCAAACAAGTGTATTAGTGCTTCGACGGTTTGGCCTTTAGTTTTATGTTGCCTGAGGTGATGGAAAATGGTCAGAGAGAAGGAGGGTTGTAAAGTTTTCATGGACAGGTTGGAGGTGTGTGTGTGTGTGTGTGTGTGTGTGTGTGTGTGTGTGTGTGTGTGTGTGTGTGTGTGTGTGTGTGTGTGTGTGTGTGTGTGTGTGTGTGTGTGTGTGTGTGTGTGTGTGTGTGTGTGTGTGTGTGTGTGTGTGTGTGTGTGTGTGTGTGTGTGTGTGTGTGTGTCGTGTGTGTGTGTGTGTGTGTGTGTGTGTGTGTGTGTGCCTCGACTGTTTGCCCTTTAGTTGTATGTTGGCTAATGTCGTGAGAGAGAAGGAGGGCAGACTGTACTAAGGGAATAACTTTAGATTAAAATATGTTTGGCTAGGGTTTGTTCTGTGTGCCTTGTTTGTGTTGGAAAACTAGGTTATAGCAAGTATGAGGATAGGAGAGGGTTGATTACTGAACTATGTTATATAGAATTATATTAGATTAGGTAATGTTACTAAAATGTGTTTTGGCGAGGCTTGATCTGAGGCCATGACAAAAGGTTTAAGGGGGGTGACCTGCTTTTTTCTCTCCTTTTCTCTCTTTCTCTGGCTTGTATCCATTCGGCCCCATACAGCCTAATATTTTAAGATTTTGTTTTTCTATGTGAATGAGGGAGACAAAAGGCATAACTGCCTGCAGCGAGTGCCTCCCCCAGATTTGAAAGAGTGACAGGGCCAAAATCAAGGGACGTTCAAGATAAAATGCCTAGACACACGGTGTTTGAAGCAATTTAAGTCATAGGAAGAGGGAAAGACTGATTCTGGGATAGAGTTCCAGAGCTCAGCAGTTGAATTATTATGTTCCCTCCACCAACCGACTTTACTCCTAAACTCAATTAATGAAACCAACAAATACATGTGGCAGTCCAGGGATTCGAACCTAGGATGCTCACACCTAGAAGAAAGTCTGAGAGTAGCGTTTCACTCTTGGGTTGGAGAGTTGCACCCATCCAGGTGTCGATTTCTTCCTGGTGAGCGATAGCGATCAAGTATTGTATGTAGAAATCCGGCTTTGCCAGAGAAATGTTTCTATCGATCTATCTATCTATCTATTGCCTGACGCCGTGATCCCCGAAGGGGTGGCCACGAACGAACCGCCCCCATGCACCTCTATCCCCAGTCAGTCGACGCCCCTCCCCCCAACCAGCACCGCCCTCGTTCATGTACTTCCTCACTCCATCCTTCCACCTCATATTCGGTCTACCTCTCCCTCTCTGTCCCTCCACCTCGCTCTTGTACACCCTCTTAGTCATTCTCTCGCTTTCCATACGTTCCATATGGCCGAACCATCTCAAGTTGTTCCTTTTCACACTTTCCAGCACATCTACCTCCACACCACACCTCCTTCTTACTTCCTCATTAGTCTGTCTATCCCTCCATGTAACTCCGCAGCACGCACTCCTTAAGTAATTCATTTCCACTGCTCTCACTCTTGGTCTGAGTCTCTCAACCAAAGTCCATGCTTCGCTTCCGTAAGTCAGTGTCGGGATTACCACACTGTCATGCAAGGACTTCTTCACTTCCATACTGACCACCCTATTTCTTGTTACTGCTTTTAGCGTTCCTACAACCCTCTTCCCCTGTTGTACCCTCTCCCGCACTTCTTCATCCATAGTCCCATCTTTACTCAACACACTGCCCAGATACTTAAGAGTTGACGATCTCCATAGCCTGACCGTTCAGCTTCACCTCACACTCTGTGACTTCACCCCTTTTGAAGACCATAACCTTGCTCTTCCCCGTATTTACCTTCAAATTCCGTTTTTCGCACACTGTTCCAAACTCATTTACCAGACCCTGCAACTCCCATTCATTATCACTCATCAGAACTGTATCATCCGCAAACAGCAGTATAGGTAGCTTCCACTCAATTCCCTCCCTTTTCAGCGATACACCAACATCCACTGCTCTTGATAGTATTTCTTTCATGACTCCATCCATATATACAGTAAACAACCACAGGGACATCACACACCCCTGTTTCAAACCAACATTCAGGTCAAAGAACTCGCTCTGCTCACTCTCCACACGTACTGCAGCCTTTGCGGCACACCATGGCGGAAGGCGGACGCAAGTTTTGAGGCTCCGGCATTATGTTATGGGAATCATGGAATGGACAATTAATTCACGGAATATCGAGTGCATACGGGGCTAGCAAGAAGAGGAAGGATTTAGTGAAGTGTTTGAAGGATATATTGGTGTGGTGGAGGGGTGATATATAGTGTAATAAGAGTGTGTAGTGACGGGACAGCGGTAGTGTTGTGAGTTGTTGAGTTTGTAAACAAACATGGCGGAGGGAATTTCGGGTATGACGGAGGCGGAAGGAAGGTTACAACGTTTTCGGGGATTTAAGAGCACAGATAAGAAGTTAGAAGAGGTTAGTATTGTTGTGAAGGATTTGGAAAAGTGGATGAGTGATACGGAGAAATGAAAGGGGGATATTGGTGAGAAAGTTAAGGCACTGTGTGTAATGTGTGGTGTGACAGGTGGGGAAGGGAATAGGCCTAGCGAAGGAAGTGAATGCAGGCCTATTTTGGCAGTTAATGAGAGCCTAGAGATGGTATTGACAAGGGTAGATGAACTGGGAGCAGAGAATATGGCATTGAAGGAGCAGCTGAAGGAATACGAAGGACGTTTCACGGAAGTAAAGGAGTCAACTGCATGGACGGTGGTAGGTAAACAAAAAGTCAAGGATTTGGAGGATATTATGAAAGAGCAAAAGGAAGAAATTAATATGACCAAAAAAAGTTTTGAGAGTGCCGTTGTAGGGGTCATGAAGAACAAGGAGAGTGTCGTGAGGGAGGCCATGGACAGGGATAGGGGTGTAATCTTGTATGGAGATATAGAGACTCATATGAATGATAATGGAGTGAGGAAAGTGAGGGATATGGAGACAGTGAAGGAGGTCATGAAAGGTGTGGATGAGGACGAATATGGATGGGAAGGGCAGGTGGAGGAGGTCAGTAGGATAAGTAGATATAAAAGGGGAGAGATGAGACCTATAAGGGTACAGTTTAAAACTAGGGTAGTGGCAGAGACTGTGACAAATTTTAGTTGGAGGCTAAATACAAATGATAAACTGAAACACATAAGACTAAAGAAGGATTTGAGTATAGAACAAAGGAAAAAAATTAAGGAATTACAAGAAAAGGCTGATGAAAATAATGGAAAGTTGGGTGAGGAGGATAAGAGGAATTTTTACTGAAAAGTGAGGAAGTGGTTTATAAGAGTAGAAGGGAGGGAAGAGAATGTGATGGGAGTTGTGACGGAGGAGGAGAACGGGGTGGAGGTGTCACAGGGAGAGACGGGAGACAAAGAGGCAGACCCAGTAGTGCTAGCGGGGGAGTAGGGTACGGACTGGAGGAGCGGGATGGTGTAATTACTGAAGGAATGGTAGATGGATTAAGGATTATGTTTAGTAATGTGGATGTGTTTACCCAGGACAAGAAAAGAGAACTTATATGTAGGTTGCAGGATGAAGAGGAAAAACCTGATGTCATAGCCCTACAGGAAGTAAGACCAAAAAATGCTAGAATTGAAAGGAAACTGGTGGAATATAGTTTGGAGGGTTTTGAGTTATATGAGAGAAATGCTATTAGAGCAGAGGTCGGAAGAGGACTGTTTATTTATGTAAGAAAAGAGCTCAAGGTTAATGAGGTGGATATGAGACAGCAGTATTGTGAGTATTTGTGTATTGAAGTAAAATGTGCAAGAGGATCAATTCTAATTGCCTCTATATATAGAAGCCCAAATAATAGCAGGGGAGAGGATGATAACCTACTGAAAGCAATGGAAGAGATAGATAATAGAGAGAACAAATATAAAATTTTGATTGGAGATTTCAATTTGCCAGGGATCAACTGGGCAAATTGTACTACTCCAGCGGGACAGGGTAGCCTGGAAAATAAGTTTATAGAGAAAGTGAGAGATTGTTTTTTAACGCAACATATTGTAGAGATGACAAGATATAGAGATGGGACGCAGGGGAGTGTACTTGATTTGATTTTTAGCAATGAAGAGGATATAGTGGAACATGTTAATGTGGATAGCCCTATAGGTCGTAGTGACCATGCCTGTATAAGCTTTAGTTGTAACATTAAATCAGAGAGGGATAATAGAAGCAATAGAAAAATATACATGTATGATAGAGCAGATTATGAGCTGCTGAGACGGTGTTTGGACATTGACTGGGGGGAATACTTGAACGGTGAAGACGCTGAAGGAATGTGGAGGAAAATTAGAGTCAAACTGGAGAATGCTGTATCCAAAAGTGTACCAGTAAGGGAATATAAGGATAAAACAAAATTGAGGAAAAGAACTAACCCAGAATTGCCAATGAAAAGAAAGCTTTGGATATTGATTAGAAGAAAGAAACGATTGTGGGAAAGATTAAAATTGTTAAAAAAGAACAGGGGGTCTAGTATAGAAGCTAAAGAAGTGGATCTGGAACGTAGACAAATAAACAATAAATTAAGGTGGGAAACAAGGAGGGGGGTGAAGGAGAGGGAGAGAGAGATAGCTAGAAATGTGAAGGATAATCCAAAAATATTCTGGAAGTACATTCAGGAAAAGTTAACAAGAAGAGTAGGGATCCCAGAACTGGTAGGGGGGTTGAATGGTGGGAGTAGAGCGGAGACTGATAAGGAGAAAGCAGAGATGCTGGGGAAATACTTTGGGGGGGGTACTAAAAGTGGAGTCGGAGGATGCAGTGCCTACTATGCCCATCAAACAGGCACTGGCACTAGAACTAATAGAGTTTTCTCATGCTAGAATAAGAAGGGCTATAGAAAAAATGAACAGAAGTAAGTCACCGGGACCGGATGGGATACACCCAAGAATCATAAAGGAAGGAGGGGAGATGTTAGTAGAGCCATTGAAAATGGTATTTGAGGTATCGTTTAATACAGGACAAATCCCGATGGACTGGAGAGAGGCGAACATAACAGCTATATTTAAGAAGGGAAAGAGAAATGACCCAGGGAATTATAGACCAGTCAGTTTGACAAGTGTTGTGTGTAAACTAATGGAAACGGTAATTAGAGAAGGAATAATGGATCATATGAAGTAAAACCAACTTTTCAGTGGGAGACAGTTCGGATTCTTGCCGGGGAGGTCGACGGTACTACAGCTAATTAAGGTGGTAGATGATTGGATGCAAATTCTAGAAGATGGTGATGTAATAGACGTGGTATATTGCGATTTTATGAAGGCCTTCGATAAGGTCCCACATAAAAGGTTAATAGAGAAAGTTAGAAGCTATAATATAGGGGAAAAATGTGTGAAATGGATAGAAGCCTTCCTGAAAGATCGGAGACAGAGGGTACTGGTGAATAGAATAGGCTCGGGGTGGAGGGAAATTACAAGTGGGGTACCTCAGGGATCTGTGTTGGGACCACTGCTGTTCGTTATATTTATCAACGACTTACCTGAAGTTATAACTAATGGAAGTGTACCTGTATGCGGATGACACTAAGCTGTATAGAAGAGTGAGGAGTAAGGAAGATATGGGTTTGCTTCAAGGAGATGTGGAGGGCATGAAGGGATGGTCTGAGCATTGGTTAATGCCTTTTCATCCAAAAAAATGCAAGTACATGCGGATTGGGACCAGCAAGATAGACAAGGTAGGATACAGTATGTATGAAGCGATGGAGGAAGTGATTGCAGAAAAGGATATAGGAGTAGTGATAGACAATAAGTTAAATTTCTCAGAACATTTAGCGGAAAAGATAAACAAAGCCAATAGAATTGTAGAGCTGATAAGGAGGACATTTGTGTCACTTGACGAAGAAATCTTCAGGAATATCTATACAGCGCTGGTTAGGCCGCACCTGGAATATGCGAACCAGGTGTGGGCTCCATATATGGTAAAGGATATAGAAGCAGTGGAGAAAGTGCAGAGGAGAGCTAGCAAGCTGGTACCAACGTTGAAGAACACGGGCTATGAGCGGAGGTTGAGGACACTGGGGCTTCCGACACTGGCATATAAGAGAAAGACAGGGGATATGATAAGAGACTTTTAAGATAGTGTCAGGAAAGTACGATGAGGATGTGTGTGAAGGTATCTTCTTGATGCGGGAGGGAACAAGAACGAGAGGACACTCTAAGAAAATTTACAAAGAAAGAAATAGGCTTGAGAAGGCAAAGAACTCATTTTGTGATAGAGTGGTAAATGAGTGGAACGCACTGCCCCAGTATGTAGTCGATTCCGAATCAATAAGGGAGTTTGAAAGTAATCTTGATAAATCATGGGTAAGACAAGATTTGAAGTTTGATTATAAAACACAAATACAGAATAGTAAAAATGTTGCGTCTGCTGCCGCCGCCGCCATCACCGTGAACGACCGCAGCAGTGCAAGTACTGGTGTTACGATCGGGTCTCGTATAAATCAGTGGCTCTTATACATTGGACTAGACTGGCATAAATGCAACAACGGAAACGCTAGATCCAACCCCTGATATATAATCCCGTCGAACAAAGAACACATATACCCTCCAGAGTTATATCTGCGATAGCGGGGTATCTTAACTCTCAGTATCTATGTGCTTCTACTATAGGCTGATGTTCTCTGAAACAGCCTATTACCTATACCATATGGTTGCTTAGTTATGGTACACAAGGAAAAGATAGTTAACTTAATTAAATCACAAGAGTGATCTAATGCAAACAAGAAGAAGGTTTACTTAACATTACTTTAATCAATAATATGTCACTCCTTTATGAAAGAAAGTGTTGTAAAGTCCTCAAGCACCGAACAAGGAATCTTCTGAATAATGTCGGATGCTACTAAGAAGAACGTATCGGAAATGGAACCACAAAATAGCAGGAGGCAGGACAATGCACGTGTAGGCTAAATACACAAAAAGGCTGGACCTATAATGTTATTGGACACAAGAATATTATAAGCGGTGCAACAGTAATAATGCTCGCCACGAAAAAGTAGTACTCCTATTAACAAAACCGGTCTATGCTGGTTGTGTCTCTCTACAGCAACCTAGACCTCAAAATGCTTGTGTAGAAATAATGGGTATGCATAAAAGAGTATATGATCTAATCCAGCTAATGTCTACCCGGGTTAACAAAGTCTAGCTGGGATGCGCAAAGGTACAGAATTCTGGTGGAGCAAGGCAGCTCCTAGCCTAGTGTGGACCTTGGGTCTGTGCGGCCTGATTACGTTAATATGAAGGGGTGCTCTCTTGAGGATTCTCGATCACAAGTATGGAGTATCCTCCTGGCGACCCTCGAAAGTAAAAGCAAATAGAGTTAGAACAGTGTTGGGTGGATTAGACAAGCAGCCCTCACGCACTACACAGTCTAAACTCCAAGGTACACAGACAAAAGATCCACCCAGGTAACCCACATAATCCGTAGTGTCGTGCAGCTCAAAAGTAGCCTACACACAGTGAAAACACCAACAGCAAGGTACCTGATCCCTAGTCTAGCATTATTTAACCCTGTAGAAACATTAGTGATTGATGGAGACAGTCCGAGCAATACAATCTCCCAAAAAGACAATGACTATCTTCAACCTTAGCCTAGTACATAAGAAATGTGAGATCCAGCATATAATACAGTCTGGCCACCAATTCAAGGTGTGGATGCAGGGAACCAGAGGGGGATTGATATTAATAAATGGTGAGGAAATAGTGGAAATGATAGAGGCAGTAGAAGAGAAAGATTCTAAGACAAGAGTGTGGAACAGTTCAAGGGAGATGCTTAGAGTATGCTGTCTGAGTGTCTGGGACGGACCTGGGGCGGTATTTATAAAGCACTTTTAGGCTTAAAAGTAGCTTTTAAAGATGGCGGCCACGTTTAAAAGATAAAAGTTGGGTAAAAAAAACTTTTAGCAGCTAAAAGTAGCTTTTAAACCCGGCGAAAACTAAAAGCCCTTCTAGGGACTTTTAGCGCTTAAAAGTTACTTTTAGAGGACGATGAAGATGGTTGAATAACAAATCCGCCACCCCCTGCCAAGGAATTTTCATGTTAAAAAGACCAATTGGATTAATAGGCCTATAGCGACTCTGAGTTAATCAAAAGATACCATATAAACCACGAATGAAACTTAGAAGAACAAAGCTCCTAACCCCGAGATGAAAGTGTGTATTACCCTACATTATTTGGCAACGGTCAAAATGTAACTGTACTCATGATTGTAGGTTATCTATATTATCAAATGCAGTATGTTAGGTAACTCTTGATTCTATCCCTATACCACCCCGCACATCATACTACTCAAAGGTGATCCACTGTGTGTTCTCCAACGAATAAGCTATATTAGAAAGTAACCTACCACCTTATATATCAACCTCCTTTAAACATTTCGATTCATACTGTATATAATATGTCCGACTACATTTTCTGCCGCGGTCGGTCTCTCTATTTTTAGATGGGTAAATCCAAGGTTAAGAGATAAAAACATGTTTTTCTTGTTCTTATGTTCTTAAATATCTTAACCTTGGTCCTGTATAGAATCGTGAGGTTCAGAGTCGTAAAGATTCCAGGACGAGCTCCATAGAAAATGAAATGAATGAAATGGGTAAATCCCCTCCTCCGCCCACAACCTGTATAGTTCCAGCGTCCTCGTTGACAAACGCCTATACTGTACTTGTAGGAAGAACACTTACAAATAGACCAAATTAAAGGAGTGTAGAAGGACTAACATATAATATTAGATTGTTGTTGTTGTTTTTGGCGCACTCTCCCATCCAGGAGTTCGTTCTATGAACGATGGCTGTTTCCTTATTGTTATTTGTATTTGTTAAACATTTTCATATTACTTATATATTTCTTTTCTCAAATTAACGATAGTCTCCCTCCTTTTTAGAACTGTTCTTATAATCTCTGCTACCCTTTTTAATTAATTTTGTTAAAATATTTCCCTCAAGTTGTCCCTGCCTCTCAGATCTTTGTATAGGTCTTCGTATGATTCACAACAGTTGAACAGGTGCATTTGATTTTAATTTTAATTTTGACAAATATCGCACAATAGGTTAGGTTCATATTTGTTTTTGAAGTTTTCTTTTACTTCTATCATTCTTGTCCTTGTCATAAAAATTGTTCTGGCATTTTCAAAGCTTAAGTCCTCAATATAATTACTTGATATGTCTTGTTCAACAGCTTCTCTAGTTTTACTTTTACTTTCGATTGTCACAAGATAGGCCTATTTCATAACATCCAAGAACAATTTAAGTAGCCTATTTGCACCCTATTTTTTCGCAAATTACTGTAAACTGGGGTGATTTCGGAGTGCGGTCATAACTTCGGACTTTGGCGATAATAAGTAATTAGCCATTGTCATTATACAATGGAAACGCTTTTACCACACTTTTCAAGAATACTTCGGACATCATTTAGGATAAGGATAAGGATATTATGGGGGATAATTTTAGGAGGCTTCCTGGATTACGGCGCACGGCGCATTATCACATCACTTGACCTAGTTAAATCTCTACAATGTGTTTACAGTCAGGAGAAATTGTAAAAAACAAACTCGGAAAATTTCCGAAATTACCCCACTTTACGAATTGTGTAAACTCGCGAATTTGGCAACTATCTCAGATGCTGCCACATCGGAGTATGCAATTGTTATGGTATGGTAAATATATTACCCTTTCAATTTAGCAATATATAATTGATTTCACAATAACAAAATATTGCATAATTACCCTAATGTTTTATAGTAATTAGTATATGCAATTAGAAGCCTATACTTACCTATTAAACGTTATTCATCAATTGTAATATTGCTAGATGTAGCGAAATAGCGGTTGTGGCAGCTTTCTTAACGCTTCCACTAAAAGCTGCTTTTAAATGTTTTATGAATAACTTTTAAGGATTTTCTTTTAGTTAAAATTACTTTTAGGGAAATGTTTAACAAAAATTATAAATACCGGCCCTGGTCTCTCTCTCTCTCCCGCTCGCCTTCCCATCATTCAACCACTTAACACAATACTTTCAATTGACTAAATAAAATAGAAAGGATTGTGACAGACGAAAACAAAGAACAGTTCTGAACTGTCTGCAACACAAGCTTTCTCGAGAAGGAAAGTACACAATGATAGGTAGACTGTAGCTACATTCTCTGCCCTGGCGAGTCCTAGCGAGTAAGCCATGCGGTTCTGGGGGAAGCGGTGAGCGTCACACTGGTATTGAGCTGGATACACAGGCATAGTTTGCCTTTTTCCAGAGGATCTACTGTAAGAAACTGTAAGAATACATGCTCTTCACTGCTTTCAGCAACTTGCCCTCTACTCCGTATATTCTTAGTACTTTCCACAAACCTTCTCTATCCACTCTGTCATAGGCCTTCTCCAAGTCCATAAAGGCAACATACACCTTTTGTTTCTTTTCCAGATACTTCTCCACAACACAATTCAGGGTAAAAATCTGATCTACACATCCTCTTCCCTTCCTAAAACCTCCCTGCTCATCGCCTATCCATTTCTCCGTTCTCACTCTCAATCTCTCAATCACTACCCTACTGTATACCTTCCCTACTACGCTTAGAAGACATATTCCTCGGTGGTTACCACACACTCCTCTTTCCCCTTTGCCCTTATATAGGGGGACTATTATGCCAGTCTTCCAGTAATCGGGTGCACTCCCCTTCTCCCATGCTAGTTTGCACATTTTCCATACCCATTCTATCACTATCTCACCACCATACCTCAACATTTCCCCACACACTCCATCTGTTCCTGGTGCTTTCCCCAACTTCACTCTGTTCATGGCTTCCCAGACTTCTGTGTGTGTTTCTATCGATAAATGAACAAATTTAGCCTGCTGTCATAAACATTTAACAAAATAGGTTGGCTTCGGTAAATATCGATACCTGAATTGGGGTAAACGTCTTAAAATAGTAGGCTGAATGAGGCCGAATGGATACAACCCAGAGAGAGAGGGGAAGAGAGAGAGAAAACAAACGAGGTGGGCCTCCTTAACTGACAATATGCTAGCTTTATGATATGTAACATAGAGACATGTTATGTTTCAGGCCATCCACAGCCCAGGGATAAGGATAGGGTTGCTGCTATACCTTCACCTTCACCCAAGGACAACCAGGCCGCAGTTACTCAGCGGTAACATCGATTACAATCACCGGCAGAGACCTCGTTACTCCGCTACGTCGGATCCAGGTAACATAGTAGGCAGGTACGGAGGCAGACATTAAATTACACCTGCTGTTGGAAATGTTCAAGTGGGGAAATTGGCAGATTGTAAGCAAGTAGATGATATATTAGCGGGATTGAGTTCCTGCATTTGAAGGGTTTCAGTGTTCGGAAAATCCATGATGAAATGAAGAAAGAAATTCCTTTTCCATCTCACAACAGTGTCATATGACAGCCAATCACCACCAGAGACAGCCTTCATTTCATCATGGTTTTTCCGGGCACTGTAACCCTTTAAATGCAGGAACTTAATCACGCTGCGAACCTCAATCTTCTCCATCTAGCAGGTTATTGACATCTAGCGCCACCTGTAAAGAAAGTAAACGAACTTAGGAGAAACATTTTGCACCATCATGCGCATAAGGACCAGTCATTACACTGACAACATTTAATCGACATAGCTCAATAACTTCCGGGTGATAATTAAAACTTTACGATATCCCTTCGTATATATTTATATGTGTATATTTTCCTTGAATAAGCGATGTATATCTATGAGAAGGCATATTTGTATGTTGCATATATTTGCTTGTGTATGTATGCATTATGTGGGTATATATATGTATATACAGTATACATTATTTGTATGTGTGTATTTATATGTATAGCTAAGTCTGTACTGTATGCGTGGTACGTATGTATGTGTGCGCTTATGTGGGGTATGCCGGCAGGCATATGTGTTTAAGCATGTGGCTGTATACAATATTTAATTTGTAATAAGTCCACATGTTTGAAAATATTCACGCTAGTATTTGATTCTGTTCATATTATTATGCTCGTTATTAAGTATGTATTTGTTTATGTATTATTATGCTCGTTATTAAGTATGTATTTGTTTATGCATTATTATGCTCGTTATTAAGTATGTATTTGTTTATGTATTATTATGCTCGTTATTAAGTATGTATTTGTTTATGCATTATTATGCTCGTTATTAAGTATGTATTTGTTTATGTATTATTATGCTCGTTATTAAGTATGTATTTGTTTATGTATTATTATTATGCTCGTTATTAAGTATGTATTTGTTTATGTATTATTATGCTCGTTATTAAGTATGTATTTGTTTATGTATTATTATGCTCGTTATTAAGTATGTATTTGTTTTGAGTGTGCAAAATATTATTATGCTCGTTATTAGATATGTATTTGTTTATGTATTATTATGCTCGTTATTAAGTATGTATTATTATGCTCGTTATTAGATATGTATTTGTTTATGTATTATTATGCTCGTTATTAAGTATGTATTTGTTTATGTATTATTATGCTCGTTATTAAGTATGTATTTGTTTATGTATTATTATGCTCGTTATTAAGTATGTATTTGTTTATGTATTATTCATGAAGGAATGAATGTGTGAAATGTTGTATTGTATGTATGGATATATAATAGCGATATTTCTATATGCACAGGACATTGTTTTATAGATATATGTATAAGTATGTGTACTCATTTACTTGAGAGTGTGTATTTATGTATTGTATGTGTATATGGTTGTGTACGTGAACGTGTTTGTAGTTATGTGTATGTATTTATATGCATGTGCATATACTGTATATTAACAAATATAAATACGCTTGTATATGTTTTAAGACACTGCGTTAAGTATACACTATGGAATAATATGTGTATGTACTGATAGGTATGGGTTTGTATACACTATGGAATAATATGTGTATGTACTGATAGGTATGGGTTTGTATACACTATGGAATATGTATGATACACTAGGAATAATATGTGTATGTACTGATAGGTATGGGTTGTATACACTATGGAATATATGTGTATGTACTGATAGGTATGGGTTTGTATACACTATGGAATAATATGTGTATGTACTGATAGGTATGGGTTTGTATACACTATGGAATAATATGTGTTTGTACTGATAGGTATGGGTTTGTATACACTATGTATATGTGTATGTACTGATAGGTATGGGTTTGTATACACTATGGAATAATGTGTATGTACTGATAGTATGGGTTATACACTATGGAATAATATGTGTATGTACTGATAGGTATTTGTATACACTATGGAATAATATGTGTTTGTACTGATAGGTATGGGTTTGTATACACTATGGAATAATATGTGTATGTACTGATAGGTATGGGTTTGTATACACTATGGAATAATATGTTTGTACTGATAGGTATGGGTTTGTATACACTATGGAATAATATGTATGTACTGATAGGTATGGGTTTGTGTACACTATGGAATAATATGTGTATGTACTGATAGGTATGGGTTTGTATACACTATGGAATAATATGTGTATGTACTGATAGGTATGGGTTTGTATACACTATGGAATAATATGTGTATGTACTGATAGGTATGGGTTTGTATACACTATGGAATAATATGTGTATGTACTGATAGGTATGGGTTTGTGTACACTATTATATGGAATAATATGTGTTTGTACTGATAGGTATGGGTTTGTATACACTATGGAATAATATGTGTATGTACTGATAGGTATGGGTTTGTGAGCACATGTAATGTCACATACACAAGTGTTTCCAGCCTTAAGGGGAGGTTTTTAGTTTGGTCCCTAGATATCCTTCAAGCTTAAGATTACACACCCTTGAGCCCCTTTCAAGATAAATGTGTACATTTTTCGGTAGAAAAAGGTCCCGGCTGAAAACCGGTTCCTCTTATATTACAGGCTCGCTATCGCTCGCCGGGATAAAATCGACACCTAAATGACACGAAAGGCCTTAAAATTGACAGAAATGGGTCGAAAGTTCTTAAAATCGTCAAAATAATGGGGCGAACGTCTTAAAATTAGAAAAGCAATGGGGCTAAACATGAGGGAGAATGGAGTCAAGAAAAAAATCCCTCAGGTGGAAATCTCCCCTTACACAGTCAGTTTAGGCATCACTTAGAGTCTTAGACCCATGGTAAATTAGCGTAATTTGATACTGTCCACTTTCACTACTTAGTATCTTTGATGTAGTTTTAATTTGCATGAATTTGCTTGTATGATTTTATAAGTTTACTGCAACCATATTATAGCTGGGAATTCTGCTAAATATCAATGCCTACAGCTCCAACTTCCTTATAGAACGAAACTCGCAAGTTGTCAATTGGCCTTCAGAACTGCTCACGTGACAGTGGCTTTAGTTAAGGGGGTAGTGCTTGGTTTTTGGTCTATATATTTATATTTATTTTAGAGTTTCCTCGCTAGACCTCTATCAAGCTTAGAAAATCACTCCCTAGACCTCCTTTCAAGATAAATGTGTAAATGTTTCGGTTAGGCCCCTTCTAAAATTAGAGGCTCGCTATCGCTCGCCAGGAAGAAAAAGCGACACCTAAAGGGCACGAACGGTCTTAATATTGATATCAAAATGAGGCGAAAGGTCTGAAAATCGCCAAACTAACGGAACGAACGTCTTAAAACCTCAAAACTAATATAATAAACATGAGGGAGAAGGGGGTCCCAACAAAAGCGAGTACTGTATACCCTCTTATTAAAAGACCTTGCACACAGTATAATCCGTCAGTGACCAAGTAAACGGGTACAGCGCGTTATATACTGGGACAGGGAGGCCAGTGAACGGGTACAGTGCGGTATATAATGGGACAGGGAGGCCAGTGAACGGGTACAGCGCGGTATATACTGGGACAGGGAGGCCAGTGAACGGGTACAGCGCGGTATATAATGGGACAGGGAGGCCAGTGAACGGGTACAGCGCGGTATATACTGGGACAGGGAGGCCAGTGAACGGGTACAGCACGGTATATACTGGGACAGGGAGGCCAGTGAACGGGTACAGCGCGGTATATAATGGGACAGGGAGGCCAGTGAACGGGTACAGCGCGGTATATAATGGGACAGGGAGGCCAGTGAACGGGTACAGCGCGGTATATACTGGGACAGGGAGGCCAGTGAACGGGTACAGCACGGTATATACTGGGACAGGGAGGCCAGTGAACGGGTACAGCGCAGTATATACTAGGACAGGGAGGCCAGTAAACGGGTACAGCGCGGTATATACTGGGACAGGGAGGCCAGTGAACGGGTACAGCGCGGTATATACTGAGACAGGGAGGCCAGTAAACGGGTACAGCGCGGTATATACTGGGACAGGGAGGCCAGTAAACGGGTACAGCGCGGTATATACTGGGACAGGGAGGCCAGTGAACGGGTACAGCGCGGTATATACTGGGACAGGGAGGCCAGTGAACGGGTACAGCACGGTATATACTGGGACAGGGAGGCCAGTGAACGGGTACAGCGCGGTATATACTGGGATAGGGAGGCCAGTAAACGGGTACAGCGCGGTATATACTGGGACAGGGAGGCCAGTGAACGGGTACAGCGCGGTATATACTGGGACAGGGAGGCCAGTAAACGGGTACAGCGCGGTATATACTGGGACAGGGAGGCCAGTAAATGGGTACAGCGCGGTATATACTGGGACAGGGAGGCCAGTGAACGGGTACAGCGCGGTATATACTGGGACAGGGAGGCCAGAAAATAACAACTACCTTTAACTATCATTTTCAGGGGAGATGGACCGTTTTTCTGGTCCCCCTTCCCCCTCATGTTTAGCCCCATTAGTATCAGATTATATGACGTTCGGCCCATTTGTTTGGCGATTTTAAAACCTTTCGCCCCATATATTTGTCAATATTAAGACTTTCGTGTCATTTAGGTGTCGATTTTTTCCTGGCGAGCGATAGCGAGCCTGTAATTTAAGAGAGACTGGCCTTCGGCCAGAACATTTTTCTATCGAAAAATTTAAAAAAATATCTTGGAGGGTCTTGGTAGTGTTTTTTTAAAGCTTTATGGAGGTCTAGGGAGGAAACTAAACAAATGATAAAAAGATACATAACTGACGAAATAAATATACCCATCCCCCCTTAACCCCTTAACGGGCAGCACGGTACTGGACAGGGAGGGAGGTGGTCAGGGTGACCATAAAATAACCTGCAACTATAATTTTAAACGATAATCCGGTTGTACGTTATTCTTGTAGACTGTTTCGTGCAGTATAATAATCAGTAGGTATTATACCAACTCATTGTGGGGCAGGAATGTTTTTTAAATAGTGCAAATTCGCGCGCATATTCTGTAGGTCCTAAGTTTGTTGACTGCAATCAATGTTATCATAATTACTAACATTTGTATGTGACCAGGATTCTACTACATTCCTAGGTGATGTATCATTTCTTTCTTTATCCAAACACATTCTCTTTGTTTTCCACATAGGCTTCATCTTCAGCGAAACCCGCAAACGTCCTGTCTATTGAGCTAGTTAACTAGGAGCCCCCTATCAGAGAAAGATGCACCCGAATCCCATTGTCACTCATAACAATTCGTGGACCCCCTTATGTTTTTCGTTATGCAATTATAACTATTTGGATTGTTTTTTGGATGTAACTTGTTTTTCGATTAATAGTATATATGATTTTGTAGATAATGTATAGAACATTGTATTCATAAATTCGTTTCCAGAGATATACTTCCATAACTAGAAATTGATGAGGTAAAGGAATTCTTATAAGTGACTGTACATACAAATTATCTTTACCATAACATTTGTTCCAGTTGTCTATGAATGGTATTGCTTTCTCGTTACACTATTATTCCAGCCGACACTTTATACCAATTGGCCTGGACATCCATTCCTTGCCAACTCCTCTTCTTGTTAAGACACTATGCACTAAAGGGATCGCTCCCTTCCTCCTAACCTTATATAACAGTTCCCGATACTGACTGCGCAGTTCCTACCTCCTATATTTGCCAACATCATTACTTCCTGCACTAAGGCAGATAATGGGGTTATCTCCACTGTCTTCCATGATTATGTCAATGTTCTCTAATGCCCTGAGCTTCCCTGAGGTGTTCGGGTGAGTCCCCTCCTCCACTCTTCCCCTATAGTATGATAGGGTTGTCTCTGGTGTTCTTGGGTTTGTTCGTCCCTATCTGACTCTGGCTCGGTAGTTTTCCCTGGTGTTACCTGTCCCCCTGGTATCTGAAAGGGGTGTTTCTGGCTGGATGGGACTCGATAGCCTTGGCGGGGAACCCATCTAGGGGAATAAACCCTAAACACATTACAGATGGGCTACACGCTAATCTGTGCCAGTTGCAGGTGACGATCTTTATAACTGATAACCTTATCTACCCCGACGCCAGGCAGAAAACCAACCTTCCTAAGTTTCGTGCAGACAGCCCTAAGTTGATGTCGTACCATAGAGTCGTCAACAATGGAAAAGTTATACCTACCTTTCCCTCGTGAGGGTCCAGCAGCAGCAGGTGATTCATCGTTAATTACAGGCTCGCTATCGCTCGACACCTAGATCGCTCGCCACGAATGAATCGACACCTAGATGGTACAAAACTAATGGATCGAACGTCTTAGAATCTCAAAACTAATTGGGCTAAACATAAGAAAGAACGAGTCCAGAAAATAAAAACCTGTCCTTAAGGGGAGATGGGTCGTTCCTCTGGTCCCCCTTCTCCATCATGTTTAGCCCCATTAGTTTTCAGATTTTACGACTTCCGGGGACCCCATTAATTTGTCGATTTAAAAACTTTTCGTCCCATTTTTATATCAATAACAAGACCTTTCGTGCCATTTAAGTGTCTATTTCTTCCTGGCGAGCGATAGCGAGCCTGTAACTTTAAGAGAAACCGGCCTTCGGCCGGGAAATGTTTCTATCGAAAAATGTACACATTTATCTTGAAGGAGAGTCTAGGGAATGTTTCTTTAAGCTTGATGAAGGTCTAGCGAGGAAAATATTAAAATAAATTAATAATTAAATAAATAGATTCAAATAATATCCACTGATAACGATTGTGACAAGATACCCTCCGGCTCACACTCTGAAATGTCGCAGGATCAGCAGAAATGTGGAGGACCGGTGTTATTGTTAGGTCAAGTGAAGGGATATCTGGGGCTATACTATTTTCGTTAAGGGAAGGTTTGTGTTTGTTCTGGACCCTCTTCTCCCTCATGCTTAGCCCCATTAGAATGGCGATTTTAAAATCTTTCACCCCATTTCTTGGTCTATATTAAGACCTATCGTGCCATTTAGGTGTTGATTTTTATCCTGAATTTGTCCGGGACATTTTTCTACTGAAGAAATGTATAAATGTATCTCGAAGATTTGTTTTGTTAAAGCTTGGTGGAGAAATATATATATATATATATATATATATATATATATATATATAGTTATATATTGGATGAGAGAGAGAGAGAAAGATAATCAAAGTTAATTGAGATGAGAGTAGAAAAACTATCCCTACTTTTTCCTCTTCCAGCAAACACCAGGAGTCATTACTTAAGGGGCAAGACTCAATTACTGTTATTGAGCAAATATATAACTCCTCTCTCTCTCTCGCTCTCGCTCTCGCTCTCGCTCTAGTGGAAGGACCTCCTGCCTGTATGGTTCGAATCCTAGCCCTAGCAGTTATATTTGTCATCAATACAACCTGTCCTGCTTAGGGGAGCCGGATTTCGATTAAAAGACTGTCTGTCCCCCACCCAAGTTCAGGTTGGGGAAGAACACGGGTAGAAGTATCAGATTCCTCCGTTTACCCTTTGTTAGGGATTTCTATTTCATTAAAGTGTCACTGGTTGTAATTGAGGTATTGTGCTTGTTATGGTGGGTACGATCTTTAATTATTTATGATTGAACATCGTATGCAATGTTATGAGCCCGGTATAATTAATTTAACCTGTAGACAGCTTAGTTTCATATAGGAAGATATTTTTGTTCAAGTGTGTAAAGGAACGAGTGAGGTGAGGCTTGGTGCAGACCCCTTTCGTTCACATTCCATTCTACCCCCTATCGTCCTACACTCGTAACCCTATTCATTCTCCCCCCTTTCTTCCAACCCCCTTGCTCTTCTTCGTTGCCTGACGTACGAATGATATTGATTATAACTAGGTAATAATGTATTTGGCTTTTCTAATCATAATTAATGTTTAAAAGATATATCATAGAGTTCTTGGTAAAAGTAATACTTTAATTCAGCAAGTATATAATGAGTTGAGATTAATACAGTTAGAGAAGTTGGTATCAGAGCCAGGTGCGCTAAGGTTATATAAACCGCTAGTACCGTAACCACAGGTAGTGTATTATCCACCACCATCATAAGCTGCTCTGCCCTGAGTTCGTTTGTAAAAGAATCACCATGAGTTGAATAAGTATCGCCTAGGATTTTTTCTATGTTTATTGTTTGCTTTCACTTACTCTCTTGGAGGGTATTTATATAACTATTATTTATATAACTATGTATTATTTTTCTTAAGAGTTTCTTTATTATTTCTCATCAATGTTTCTCAAATTTGATATTTTCACTAGAAGTAACTTTTGTGTATAATTAATCATTTAAATAAATTATAATTATATTTTACATACTCTTTACATTTTACCTTTATATGCTAATATATTATTCTTTTGATTGTTGGGATAAATCTAAGTCAACGTAACTAAAGATAACTAATTCTGAACGAGTGATAAGAAAGGAATAACGTTGGGTTTTTTAGGCTAAAACAGCCATTTGATATCAACTGATATTTTATGAACTTGCCACATCTTTTCACCTACCAAGGTGTTAGTGACTACAAAGAGAGTTGCTAGTTTTGTGGAAGTTTAACATACCACTTATTCTTGACTGAAACTGATAGTCATATTTTCCGCATTTTGTGAGGCTAAATAATAAGTCCTCGTTTTGTGGTGTTTAGTGGAATGTTTCTTTATGTTATGGGTTCGAACCCCGCTCGTAGCGTAACACCTTCGTGGTGGTATAGGTAACTGGCTCTCCTGTCTGTATGGTTCGAATCCTAGCCCTAGCAATTATATATATATATATGCTATTGTTGGCGACTCCATGATACGACACCAGCTTAGGGCTGCTTGCACTAAACTTAGGAAGGTTGTTTGTCTGCCTGGTGCCGGGATAGGGAAGGATAGAGAAAATGTACCACATCATGGAAGGTAGTGGAGATAACCCCATTATCTGTCTTAGTGCAGTAATGATGTTGGCAAAGGTAGGAGTGAAGAACTGCTCAATCAGTATCGGGAAGGGTTATATAAAGTTAGGAGGAAGAACATAAGAAAATGGGAGTCTGCAGGAAGCCGATTGGCCCACATAAGGCAGATCCCTCTAACACCCAACCCCAATTATAAGGCCTAATTTTAGGCCCAGCTCACTAACCGAACTCACCAAAACGATCAGAGGTTAACACAAGAAAACGGGAGTCTGCAGAGCGCCGATTGGCCCACATCCGGCAGATCGCCCTCACATCCAACACATCTCGTTCATATACCTATCTAATTTTATATTAAAGCTCTCTATCGTGTTTTATCCCACTGTAACACTTGGTAGCCTATTCCACCTATCTAAAGCTCTGTTACCAAACCAACATTTGTCTATATATTTTTTTAAAACAAAATTTATCAAATTTGAAACCATTTGTTCGAGTTCTTTCGCTATCACTGAGCTTCAGTTAATCCTTCATGTCCCCTTTACTAACCCCACTAACCCACTTGAACATCTCTCATATCCCCTCTAACTCTGCGTCTCTTTAATTGAATGTAAGCCTAGTTTCTTCAAGCTTTCTTCATATGGAAGATTTCTAATATGGATACTTTTTGTCATTCTCCGTTGTACTCTCTCCAAGGAATCGATCTCCATTCTGTAATAAGGACACCAAAATTTAACAGCATATTCCATATGGGGTCTCACTAATGACAAGTACAATTTTAAAATAACATCAACAGTTGTTACTCACGCTCCTAGAGATAAACCCGAGAATCCTGTTTGCCTTGTTACGAACGCTTATACATTGGTTTCTAGGTTTCAAATAATTGCTAACAATATATTTATGTATGTATGTATGTATGTATGTATGTATGTAACTACTATTTTACCTAAATTACTTGTAATATATTAAACAGATGAGTCTGAGTCTGAACATATTCATCTATCTATCTATCTATCTATCTATCTATCTATCTGTGTGTCATAGTCCCCATTATTGACCCTAATATATACACCACATCCATATTCCCACACGGACAGGGTACGCATTACCAACAGGACACGCATCACAAGTTTAGTACTCTTAAGGGAGCCCACCTCTCTTTTTTTTCTCTTTCTCTCCCTCTTTCTCTCCCGCTCTCTTTGGCTTGTATCCATTCGGCCCCATTCATCCTACTGTTTTAAGGCGTTTACCTCCATTCAGGCATCAATATTTTCCTGGCGCGAGCAGTAGCGAGCCGGCATATATATATATTTTTGTTTTGACAGCAAGCTAAATTTGTAAAATAAATCGATAGAAAAATTTCTCCGGCGAAGCCGGATTTTTCCATACAATGCTGGCTCGCTATCGCTCGCCAGGAAGAAATCGACACCTAATGGGGATAAACGTCTTAAAACGGTTGGCTGAATGGGGCCGAATGGATACAAGCAAGAGAAAGAGAGAAAATTAGAGAAAGATAAAAAAAAACGGTGACTCCCTTTAACCCCTTCAATACGATACACAGTCTAATATAAATAATTTGCGGCTAATAGTATGAGATTAATTTCTGCTTAGGAATAATATCAAGGATTTATAGGGGCTCTATGTAGCATTGTGAAACAAGACTGTATAATGTGTTGGTGTTCTCTTACTAATTAAGGGGAGGCAGACCGTTTTTCTGGACCTCCTTCTCCCTCATGTTAGCCCCATTTTTTTTTTAGATTATAAGACGTTCGGCCCATTAGTTTGGCGATTTTAACACCTTTCGCCCCATTTCGTTGTCAATTTTAAGACTTTTCGTATCATTTAGGTGTCAATTATTTCCTGGCGAGCGACAGCGAGCCTGAACTTTTAAGAGGAAACGGCCTTCCGCCGGGACATTTTTCTACCGAAAAATGTACAAATTTATCTTGAAGGGGGTTAATTAATAGAAAAAAAAAACACAGTCTGTCTCCCCTTAATGCGTGAAGCTTAGATTCGGTGTGTACATACCTTTCAACACTTTGACAGTAACTAGAGTAAGGTATATGGCATGTCATAGTCCATATATTGGGGGTTGCTTTCCTGTATCGTTCTGCATTTATTTATATTGACTATGTACGATCGCGCTAATAAGTCATGTCTCAGCTGGCATTACGTTTGGCTTGCTCTGTGCTGTATTAATGTCTGTCAGATGTTGAAAAGGGTGGGTAAGTGTAGGAACATGTTTGTATATCTCACTCCATATGAAGAAATGAAGCTTAGATATTGTTGATACCAATTATTGATCAAAACATATATTGGTGCCGAGACATCACTTATTAGCGCGACTGTACTATCAACTCTCAACATTGTATACTATGATGCATGGCCTTCAGCAATAACGTCCCCCAAAGTGTTAGGGCTTGTACCGTGTGGTAAATATAGAACATGAACAAACAAATGTTCTATGGAAACTTGGGTGGACAGTTACAAGATATAATAGATATTTGACTTAAGGGGAGATTTCCACTTGAGGGATTATTTTTCTGGACCCCTTTCTCCCTCATGTTCACCCCATTGCTTTGAGATTTTAAGACGTTCGCCCCATTATTTTGACGATTTTAAGAACCTTCAACCCATTTCTGTCAATTTTAAGACCTTTCGTGCCATTTAGGCGTCGATTTTATCCTGGCGAGCGATAGCGAGCCTGTAATTTAAGAGGAACCGGCTTTCAGCCGGGACATTTTTCTACCGAAAAATGTACAAATTTATCTTGAAAGGGGCTCAAAGGGGTGTAATCTTAAGCTTGATGGATATCTAAAGACCAAACTAAAAACCTCCCCTGTATGTGTATATATTTAACATAGATATTAGTTGGCTTGCGTAATTCAATGTGTACAGTCGCGCTAATAAGTGACGTTTCGGCACAAATTATGTTTTGATCAATAATTGGTATCCGCAATATCTAAGCTTCATTTGTTCATATCGAGTTAAATATACAAACATGTTCCTACACTTACCCATCCTATTCAACATCCGACAGACATTAATACAGCACAGAGCGAGCCAAACGTACTGACAGCTTGGACATGAATTATTAGCACGACCGTACCAGTTTTGATAGATACGTCATAAATAGGTCATGATACGTCATAGAGTAGGATCCGCCCAGACTTCTTCCATTGGTCAGAATTACCATGTTCAGGACAGTAATCCAGGCTCATTGGTTTATCTCAGAGATGGGTGGAGACCAGAGGTTATATTAAGGGGAGGAAGACCGTTTCTCTGGACCCCCTTCTCCCTAATGTTTAGCTCCACTAGTTTTGAGATTATAAGACGTTCGGCCCATTAGTTTGGCGATCTTAACACCTTTCCCCCATTTCGTTGTCAATGTTAAGACCTTTCGTGCCGTTTAGGTGTCGATTATTTCCTGGCGAGCGATAGCGAGCTTGCAATATTAAGAGGAACCGGCCTTTGGCCGGGCCATTTTTCTACCGATAAATGTACAAATTTATTTTGAAAGGGGGTCTAGGGGATGTTTTTCTAAGCTTGATGGAGGTCTAGGGAGGACACTAAAACAAAACATGAATAAATGAATTAATAGACCAAACAAACGGCCAGTCTCCCCTTAATAAGACATGGATTTATAGAAAAGAGTTCACTAGATCTTTGGCTACAACTGGAGAATCAAGGCAGACCTCTATAGGATACCCAAGCCAGACTTTACAATCAACCATAACTGTATTATTTCCTGCTGCAGGTCCCTGTTGTTCCTGTTCTACAAGACTGGCCATCTAGCAACGATTGGTGTGTATATCTCTTTGGTGTTTGGATTATTTGGCCATTTATGTATTTGTGTGTTATTGTTTTTAGTTTTCTTCCTAGACCTCCATTAAGTTTTAAAAAATCATGCCCAAGACCCCTGTTCGAGATCAATTTGTACATTTTTCGGTAGAAAACTATCCCGGCCGAAGGCTGGTTTCGCTTTAACTGCATGCTCGCCAGGCTCGCCAGGAAATTATCGACACCTAAATGGCTCGAATGGTCTTACTATTGACAAAGACATGGGGTGAAAGCTTATAAAAATACCAAACTATTGGGGCCGATGTCTTAAAAACTCAAAACTAATGCATTGTTCACATGTGTGGGGAGGATCCTTTCACACAGCACTTCTAGACAAATAGAAAGGAAAGCCTTTTGTACCATTAACTTATGTCCACTCACCGACTCTCTGCAATCTCTCTCTCTCTTCGCCGCAATGTTGCATCTCTCTCGCTATTCTATCGCTACTACAATAATCAGTGTTCCTGAGAGCTCTCTCAGTGTATACCACCTCCTCTACGTAGGGTACGTAGTATCCGTCTTGCAATGTAATCCAACACCTACTCTGTGCAACTCTCCAACTTAAGAGTGAAACGATACTGCCAATCTTTCTTCGATTCAACAGCTGAGCTCTGTAACTCTCTCCCTGAATCCATCTTTCCCTCATCATAAGACGTAAATTGCTTCAAACTCCGTGTGTCCAGACATATTGGCTCGACTGTTCCTTGATTTAGGCCCTGTCACTCTTTCAACTCTGGGGACGCAACTCGTCACAGGCAGTTTTGCCTTTTTTCTCCCTCATCCACATAAACAAAATATATACAGTATATATATATATCAGCACCAAATATCAACATAGGAGACCAGATTATTTATGGCGAGAACTATGGGTTTTGACTGTACCTTGAGTTTAGCCGACTTTTCATTTCTACTAAAAGAGACGCCCACTACAGGAAACCTCACATTGGGTCTCATAGTTTCAAATACAAAAGTTTAGAAATAAAGTCCACAACCCTCCCCCCTCTACATTCCCACCATCTCTATCTCTCTTGTTCATTCTCTCTCTCTCTCTCTCTCTCTCTCTCTCTCTCTCTCTCTCTCTCTCTCTCTCTCTCTCTCTCTCTCTCTCTCTCTCTCTCTCTCTCTCTCTTTTCAAGGGAAGGCTTGACCTCTATCTAGAGGGGGCTGGGGTGATACGAGAAAACAAATATATATATATATAATTATATATATATATCTATATATTATATATATATATATTATATATATATATAATTATGTATGTGTATATTTATATATGTATGTACAGTATTATATATATATATATATATATATATATATATATATATATATATATATATATACTGTATATGTATATACAGTATATATGTATATACAGTATGTATATATATGTATAAATGCCGTTTATGTGTATTTATATGTGTGTATGTATGTGTGTATATGTATGTGTATGTATGTGTGTATGTGTGTATACATGTAAATGTGTGTAATGTATATATACCGGTATATGTATATGTGTGTATATGTGTATATGTATATATGTATATGTGCATGTATGTGTATATGTATGTATGTGTATGTATATGTATGTATAATTATGTATGTATATGTATGTGTGTATGTGTACTGTATGTGTATGTATACAGTATATATATATATATATATATATATATATGTATTTGTATATATATATACAGTATATATATATATATATATATATATATATATATACTGTATAATTATTATATACATGTATGTGTGTATGTATATATATATATATATGTTAGTAAAGCCAGGTAATAAATTTTCTTTAATACATACGAGGTTGAAAGAAATGGCAATTTCTGCGTTGGAAATTTTATTATTCAAAGTTTCCAGGTCTCTGATGAGTTTTCGCTGGGTGGCAGGAAGTAGATGAAGGAGATGAGCAAAATTCATGGTGGTACAGGGTTACATAAATGTACATGATGATACAGGATATACGACGCGTTTCACTGGACAACCAGCATTATCAAGTAAGGAAGGAATGATATAAAAGGTAAACAGGAAGGGTATATATAGAGGGTGGAGGATCAGAGGAGGCGGAAAACAGGGGGCAAAAGTCTGCTATTGGTGGAAGCGTAAACTAGGAGAGAGAAGGGGTTAACCGCTTCACGCATGCGCACTGGATGCGGGATGGTGGTCAGTAGGTGGGGTCGAAGCTGATTGGCTGCGTGTCGATGGGCGTGGCCTAAGTTGTGTGGCGCCTGTAGAAGACGAAGCTGAAGGAGGTAGCGCGGGGGGCTGCGTCAAGGGCACCGGGGGGCGAGGAAGGGTGTTAGGTCCTGTAGGGTAGTGCCTTTTGGCAGAAGGAAGGATCTGAAGGTCCAGAGTTTGGTTGTTGATGTTGGGATGTAAGGCTTGGATATATAAAGCTTCGAGTATAGGTAATCTCCTTGGGTCACTTTCTTTATCGAGTATAGTGGTGTGTTTCTCTAACTCGTTGCGTGTGAGGTGAGGGTGGTTAGGGGTGAGGGGTTTGCTCATCTCCTTCATCTACTTCCTGCCACCCAGCGAAAACTCATCAGAGACCTGGAAACTTTGAATAATAAAATTTCCAACGCAGAAATTGCCATTTCTTTCAACCTCGTATGTATTAAAGAAAAAAAAAAAAAAAAAAAAAAATATATATATATATATATATATATATATATATATATATATATATATATATATATAGTTTGTAAGGCCAGACTGAATAGTAGGGACCTTGAGGTCTGTGTGGTCTGTGTATCTATGTAGCTCTCTCTCTCTCTCTCTCTCTCTCTCTCTCTCTCTCTCTCTCTCTCTCTCTCTCTCTCTCTCTCTCTCTCTCTCTCACACAGCCAATCTCGCCCATTTTCCTTATCTGGCTTTTCTCTCGCACTTAATCAACAGGAGTAACAAAATATTGTAGAAGCGATGCTGATGGCAATATTGAGAGGGAGATATTATGATTTGTAATACTATATTTTTAAAGATATAAAACATGTGCTTTATATATACTGTATATACTGTATATATATATATATATATATATATATATACAGTATATTGTGTGTGTGTGTGTGTGTATTCAAACATTTAATGCAAACTCTGAGTAGTCTCCTGGTCAAAGGTTAAAATGTTGGAGGTCCAACGTTTGTGGAGAGAAAGAGAGAGAGAAAGGGGGGTGAAAGAGGGGAGATAAGGTGATGGAAGAGAAAGACGGGAGGACAGAGAGAGAGATAAGGAAGGGGAAGGGGACAGAGGGAGGTGTGGGGGTGAGAGCGCAAAAGTCACGCAAGATAAACGAAAGGTCAAGCTATGTTGGAAAATGTAACAGTATGCACAGACTGAAAATCGGAGAGAAGCGATCAAACGGAACACAGTAAAATGAACGGGTACAATGAAAGGCAGAAAACGTTGAGCCTTCCAGTACTGGTGCCCTCGTTTTAACTTTATTCTGAATATTTGTAGATGATGATATTCAGTTTAAAAAGGGCCTCCAATAATGACCATGCCCTGAACTATATCACTTAACCCATTCTACTGCCACAGATCCTTCCTAAACTGCACAAAATCGTCTATACTGTATAATTATAATATAAATATAATAGAAATACCACCTGTACAGAAGGGGTTAATAATATATACAAAGTGTGTAATAATAGTATTTGTGTTAAAGTACAATAGTATTTATCGGGGAGGTTTGGAACTCAATTATGATTCTTTTTATAAATTTGACTTAATATGACACAAGGCTATTTTACACAAGGCAAACCTTTAAGGGGGAAGAGTATATTAGATTTGTTAGTCGATTTTGTCATGTTTTGTATTTTTTTTTTAGATTCCTCCCTAGGTCTCCATCAAACTTTACAAAAAATATCCCTAAGATCCCCCTTCTAAATATATTTGTACATTTTTCGGAAGACAAATGTCCCTACCGAAGGCCGGTCCCTTCTTAATTGCAGGCTTACTATCGCTTGCCAGTAAAAAGTCGATACTTAAATGACACGAACATTTTTAATATTGACAAAAACATAGGGGCGAAAGTCGCTAAACTAATGGGCCGAAAGTTTTAAAGTATGAAAACTAATGGGGCTAAATATGACGGAGAAGGGGGGCCAAAAAAAAACATCCCCCCTTAAAGTGACGCTCAACAATGATATAAATTATTTAATTATACAAATGATACAAAGGACACAAAGGATACAAAGGATATAAATGATACAAATGATACTGTTATGCCAGATTTTTTACTGGGGTTTAATTGGACAATGGTAGGTTCTTGCTTGACTGGAGAAACTAAAGCCAAACTACACATGCACAAAAGTCGTAAAGGATAAATATAAGACTGAGTACACGCATGAGTTTTCTTATCAACCCGTACTCTACCGTAGGATACAGTAATAAAAGTCCCCTGCAGTCCCAAGCACTGTGGCCAAAATGGCAAGATAGAACAACTTTCCACCTCAAGAGATGAAGCAACACTGGCTCTCCCACCCTTCAGTGGGTCTTATATAAGCTGAAAAGTGTTGCCATATCGAGAGCAGTGCTCAAACGGTCTTGGTACCAGATACAGCCTTGTACAGGCAGTTACAAGGAAAGTACATTACTGACGGCTCCTAGCCGTCGCTGGGACTGGGGAGTGGCTTATCTACCGACGGCTAGTAGCTGTCGGTGGGATTGGAGGGGTTAATGGTCACTTAGTACAATACACTTGAATACACTTAACACTTATAACATGGAGTAAATACACAATATATATATGCGCCGAGCACGGACGAGCATCCACGACAGACTTGTAGAATTCACTAGCACTCCTATTCTAACACTGAGTAGATTTCGGAGACACACTGGGCACTGGTGGTTGAAGTGTCTATTGCTGAGTCCTTTCTCTTGATCCTGTCGAGCCGCTTAGGTGGTCCTGCCGTGTGGTCAATGGGGTAGAGTTACAGATAGACTAGTTTGTTTGGGACCGGATGAACGCGAGCATGAGCGGGGACATGTCCCAAGCTATGGCTGCTCGACTATCCTGACCGTTATACTAGTCGTTGGTGAAGTTCTGTTTCGGTACTCTTGAGTGTGGGGTCTTTAATGAAAAGTCGCTCATGTCATCACAGAGTAACAAATCATCAGGCTAACGTGGGGAAGAAGTATGATCATGACCGTACTAACTTTCCCAACTACCTTTGACCTTTATAAGAGTGTTCAAAGAACCCAGGTGATCGGATTTTTAGGCCTTTTTATAAGCATATGCCCTCGACCATGGTTCTGGCACATATGTTGTTTGGACTTTCTATGCAGAGTGACGTTTAGGTGATGGTGTCTCGCAAAGCCCAAACTATTGTAGTTGTCTTGCCATGGCAAAGACTTCCCCAAGAGTTTTGGTAGAGTACTGAATTGATCCTAAAATTGTTTTGGGGACTTGCATTGTTTGCACTTTCAGTGTCAAAACTGCAAGCCTAAAAGAGAGCCTAATGTTTTCAGAACACCATGGTGTGGAAAACAAAAGTTCACCAGTAGGGGAAAGAGCTCTCAGACCATCAGGTGTACAGCCATGGTATGTAAACACAGACAAATGAGAGGGTAATTCTTAGACTGAAACCTTGCATGCAATTCTTTGAGCCCTCAAATTGCTGACTCTACCCTGGTTTCGTCGAGATGGTCATGACGTCGGCTGCTATGTCCCAGGGAGGGTGTTTGAAGGTCAGAAGGTCATAGGTGCAGGGGGAGCTGATTAGGGGGTTGAGGTAGACCCCTCAAAAGTTTCCGCCATGATGGTGGTGGACCTGCGCGGAAAAGCGGTGCAGCGGGAGGGGGGATATTGGTGTTCGTCTCTCCTCCTTGTTCCTTTGTAGATCGCCTTTCTTTCTTTGTTCCTGGAAGTACTAATGGTGACTATTATACTTTTTCCGGGCGTGGGCGGCAGAGTGGGCGTGATGGCGGCAATTCTCGCCTCTCGAGTGGTGAGGTGATGCGGGGCTAGGTTGGTGTTTGGGCAGCCATGTTGTTGCCCTCCTTCTTTCCTTTCATGGTGGTGGTTTCGTTCATTGCAGGTTTTATCGCTGAATTCTCCCTGTGTTTTGGCTGCTTCTCCTTATCTTCTTTCTTCTTGTCTGCGTTCGTTCTGGTGGGTGTGGCCTCTTCTCTCTTTCGTTGTCTTTTGTTCCTCTCTTCCAATTTCAGGAACATTTTCGCCTTGGTGTTCTTCCCGTTATTCTTCGTTTTCTTTGGTTGTCTGTTTTCCTAGTCTTTTCCTCTTGGTATTGTCTCCCCTTCGCTCTCATCTTTCTCTTTTGTTTTCTGCTTGTCTGGCTCGGCATGGTGGTGATCGATACAAATGATACAAAGGATACAAATGATACAAAGGATACAATTATACAAAGGATACGAATGATACAAAGGATACACATGATACAATGGTACAAAGGATACAAATGATACAAAGGATACAATTATACAAATGATACAATGATACAAATGATACAAAGGATACAAATGATACAAAGGATACACATGATACAAAGGATACACAACGATACAAATGATACTAGGATACAAATTATATAAATTATACAAAGGATATAAAGATAGAACTGATACAAAGGATACAAAGGATACAAATGATACAAACATTCACGTTAATGATTAATACGATTATGTTGCACACACATGATACCAGACGCACGTATATTGATAGGCCTACACTGAATCATATTTATTCATACTTAGACATGCATACAGACACGCTCAGACATTCGAATGGTACCGTCGCCTTCAAACTCAAGAATCCCGTACTTTATATGTTTTTGCCCGGAATAGAGCCAAATCTGTCCTCCGACTCAACAAAAACTTTCATCAATAACAAATGCTCTGAACTTTCCAACTCTAGCTCTTCCCAAACCTTTTGGTATCCAGTCAAAAAACTCTCCAACAATTTCACTTCCTCGTCTTTCCTCCCTTTTTCCACTCTGATGGTACCACCATCACCTCTTCCTCTGACAAAGCTGAACTCTTTGCTCAAACTTTCACTAAAAACTCCACCATGGATTATTCTGGCTCTACTCCTCCCTCTCCACCCCTCTCTCACTCACGTATGCCCAATATCATAAGCTCTTCAAAGGATGTACTTTCTGCCCTCTCTGGGCTCAAAACTAAGAAGGTGTGCGGACAGGATGGTGTTCCTCTTGTTATACTCAAAAACTGTTCTTCCATGCCGACTCCCTACCTAGGCAAACTCTTTTGTCTCTGTCTTTCCTTTAATGTCTTACCTTCTTGCTGGAAGTTTGCTCTCATTCAACTTGTCAGAAAGAAGAGTGACCGCTCTCAACCCTCTAACTATCGTCCAATTGCTCTAATTTCTTGCATCTCTAAAGCTTTTGAAACTATTGTTAATTCAAAATTTCTTAAGCATTTATCTTCCCATAATTTACTCTCAAATCGCCAGAATGGTTTCATTAAGGGCCGCTCTACTGGTGATCTTCTTGCTTATCTTACTAACTCTTGGTCATCCTCCTTTCGGGACTTTGGTGGTACTTTTTCTATTGCGCTAAGCATATCGAATGCCTTCGATAATCTGGTATAAATCTCTAATGTCCAAACTACCCTCCTTCAGTTTATATCCCTCTATCTGTGCCTTTGTCTCTAATTTCCTTTCTGACTTCTCCACAGCTTCAGTTGTGGATGGCCATCAGTCACTTCCTCAACCTATCAACTCCAGTGTTCCTCAGAGTTCTGTCCTGTCTCCATTTATCTTCTTAATATTCATTACTGATCTCCTCAATTTTACCTCTAGTCCCATCCACTCATATGCTGATAACTCTACCATACACTATTCAACTAGTTTTTCACATCAACCCAGCATGCAATAACCCCAAAACTCAAGTGACAGGTCCATGGCACACCTATTTTTTGATCTAATAATTATTTCTGATTGGGGCAGAGATAATCTTGTTTATTTCAATACCTCAAAACCCAATTTCTCCCTCTATCTACCCGTTGCAATCCTCCGCAAGACTACAAATTATTCTTCAACAATACACAAATCAACCCTTCATATTATCTCAATATTCTAGGTGTATCTTTTTAATTCTACCTTTCTTGGAAAGATCATATTACCACTCGTGGTAAAACAGCTTCCCAAAAGTTTGGTGTGATCAACTGTCTCCATGGGTTCATCACCCCCGCACAGCTTCTTGCTCTGCATAGGGGCACAGTGCGCTCATGTATCGATTATTGCTAACATTTGTGAGGAGGGTCTACCCATATCGCACTTCTCGAAAGGGTAGAGTCAAAAGCATTTTGCCTCATCAACCACTTTCTCTTACTAGTTCCCTACAGTCTCTTTCTACACACCACAATGTTTCATCTCTTTCACTCTTCTATCGCAATTACAACAATGTGTTCTTCAGAGCTCTCTCAGTGCATAACCCCTCTTGCAGCAAGTACGAGGCACCCGCCTTTCAACACAGTCCCACTCCTATTCTGTCCAGCTCTTCAGCCCAAGAATTAGCAAATTTTCTCAGTCTTTCTTCTATTCAACAAGTCAACTCTGAAACTCTCTCCCTCTATCAATTTTTCCTTCATCCTTTGACTTAAACTATTTTAAACTGTGTGTGTCCAGACATTTTGACCCCAACTACCCTTGAACTTGGCTCTGTCACTCCTTTGGCTTTGGGGGAGACACTCGTTACAGTCAACCTGCCTTTTGTTTCCTTCCTACACATAAACAAAAAATACACATACAGTCACATATACTTAGACACACACACACATACACACACACATATAAACACACACACACACATAACACTCATACGCTCACATATATTTAAGCAAACAGACACACACACACACACACACACACACGAACACAACATAAACACAAACATACTCACCTTTTACAACCCAGGTGTTATTGTTTACCTTCAATAAAATCCTTGTGTGTTGCCAACCATCTTCCCAACACATCCCAGCTCAGTGATGTTTTTTGTTTTTGTTTTTTTAATGGTCCCCAACACCCTGATAAATGGTGCACGATTATACCCTGTTCCAAATAGCTAGGCCAGAAATCGTGAACCCTAACCTCTGTAACTTGAAAGGGGCTAGAGCATTATTTTGGGCTGTCATTTTCCAGAACTGTTCCCTGGCTGACCCTTCCAGCATGGTAGCAATATTAACTCGGTTACTCTAGTCGTTTGTGAGCTATAGAGGTTATTGTTCAAGAGTATTGGTCTACTTACTTGGATCAGGGTATGCTTGCCCTTTCAGTACCGGTGCCGTCCTTTTAACTTCATTTTGGCTACTATTAGACGATTTTATTCAGTTTCAAAAAGACCCCTAGCAATCAACACGCTTCTAATTATCGCACTTAACCCATTATAGTACCACAGATCCTTCTATAACTGCATTTTTTGTTAATATAGCTAGACTATAATAAATAAGACGCCGCCAGAACAGAAGGGGCTAAGGAAACAACAAACACAGGCATTCTATGGAGGTTTTGACTATCTTTAAGGTCCATTAAGCAAACAAGACTGACCTCCTTGTGTGTGTGTGTGTATGTGTGTTTGTGTTTGTGTATGTGTGTGAGTGATAGGTTGCTTGGCTATAAAATGAGGGAGAGTTTTTTTTTGTTCTTTCCTACACCTCCACTAAACTTTAAAACACACCCACAAGACCCCCCTTTTGGAAAATGTAAATTTTTATGGTAAAAAAAAAAATCCTAGCAAAGCCCACGTTCTTCTTAAATTACAGGTTTACTAAACAATTACAAAGAAATTGCGCGAAAGATCTTAAAATCGCCAAACTAATACGTCTTGAAATTTCAAAACTAATGGGGCTAAACATAATGGAGAAAGGGGATACAGAAAAAAAAATCAATTTCCATATTTTCTTCAAACCCATATTGTTTTTAATGTGGCAAAATATATACATTTTCAGTACGGGAGGCCTTTTCTAAGATTAACAAAATCGCCTAGTGTTACCCAGAATACATCAAATCAGACTTTACGTATTTTTTTTTGGTTCTGGCTACTATTACAGTAGACCTTCCTTCCGATTAGGAAAGGTATATGAAATTCAATGGGTTAATGAGGATAGTCTTTACCCTTATAGTTCACACAGATCCTTCCTAAACTGCATAACATCGTCTAATGATAGCCAGAATAAACTTTCCAAATGCGTCATAATCTTCAGAAGGTTAAGTTTTTCGAAGGAGTGATCCGAGGGCATAGTAAGAGTATTTTAAGTGCAACAAAATTGTCTCTTTCATTACCGGTGACGTAATTTTGATTATATTTTCGATATATTTAGACGATTTTATGAAGCTTTGGAAGGATATATGGTAGCTAAAAGGATTGATTAAGATAGCCAGTGGCCTTTGAATTGGTAGGTGCTCTTCCTAAACTGAATACAATCGTCTAATAGGTGCCAGAATGTAATGAAAAGGACGTCATCTGTACTAAATGGCCCAATGTTACCCGAATGAAATGGAAAAACTTAATCCTTACTGATAGAAGTATTTCTAATCAGGCTTACTAAAAATATTCTATTCGACTTAGGCTGGACCTATGGATTTTAATGAGGTAGTGCTTGACTAACGCATCATCTTAGAAATCTGAATAAAATCATCTACTGATAGACAAACTATATGACGAAACACGCCATGAAAATGTGCCCATTTCACTCTCTACATGAATACCTAGTTAATCAACAAACACCAGTGAACACAGCTGGTGTGAGCAATATATATGTCGTTCATATATATATATATATATATATATATATATATATATATATATATATATATATATATATATATATATACAGTATATGATATTGTTCATACGAGCATTTTTGCTTCCGGCAATAATTTGAAGACAATTCTCGTCTGGTAAATTCAGAATTATTTTGTGTTTACTCCTAAACCATCAAACATATAATTTCAGTCTAGTTCCTGACACCAATTAAATAAAAAGCCCCGAATTATTGCTCGCAGAAAATTGCCGGAAAAATCGCTCGTGTGGCAATATCTTAAGCACCTATGAGTATTGAGTAATCTTCTGGCTTGCAACATTTATAACCTCTCTGGCTTATCCGTCACCCTTCAGTTTACTTCAGTGCGGAACACGGTTAAGGTGGGTGACCTACTTTTCGTCTCCTTTTCTCTCTTTCTCTGGATTGTATCCATTCGGTCCCATTCAGCCTACTGTTTTAGGGCGTTTGTCCCCATCCAGGTGTCGATTTCTTTCTGGCGAGCGAGAGCAAGTCAGCATTGTATGAAGAAATCCGGGTTCGCCGGAGTCATTTCTCTATCGAAAAATAAAAATGTTTAGCCTGCTGTAAAAAAAAAAATATATATGCTCGCTCACCAGGAAAATATCGACACCTGGATGGGGATAAACGTCTTATAACAGTAGGCTGAATGGGGCCGAATTGATACAACCCAGAGAGAGAGGGAGAGAGAGAGAAAAAAACAAAAACGAGGTGGGCTCCCTTAAGGTGATGTCATACTAGAGCTACAGGTATGCTGTTGCTGTACCCGGTTACAAATAAGTAGGCCAAAACTCTTGAACATTAACCTACTGTATATAACTCATAGACGACTAGAGTAATGGAGCTAATATTTCTACCATTTGGGAAGGGTCTGCCTGGGAATCGGTGTGGAAGCTTACAACCAATATGCTCTAGCTTATTTATGTTTTTTTTTTTTTTTTTTTTTTTTTTTTTTATTTAATTATGTATTTATATATAATTTTGTATTTATTTATGTATGTATTTATTTATTTTTTGAGTTACAGAGGCTAGGGTTCACGATATCTGGACTACACATTTGGAACAGGTGATACACGGTTTCTCAATTTTCAAACTACTGAATAAAACTAACGAATTGCATATACTATAGTACAGTATTCTTCAGCTGATGGTAAGTTGTTATCTCGCCATCCTGATTACTTTGATATTACCAAGATGTGTAGCGAAATGCGTTGCTAATTATGAAAACTTGGCAATAATATGACACAGAGGCATAGCAGTATCATATTTTTCCATTAACCCGTCAAACGCGATAGGCCTCACGGAAGGCTTACCATAGGGAACGCGATAGGCCTCACGGAAGCAAGACCATAAAAAAAGCCTTCCAAAATATCCCAGGGGCTATCAAAACAAAGGAATTTGTCTCTAGGTGAGATAATTCCCCTCTAGTACTCATCCATGTGTTTCTCATCCCCCCCCCCCTTCCCTCCTTCCCCCCTCCTCAATTATCACCTATTTTTCCTCTTATTTTCATCATTTATCGGTTATTTTTCTCTCCCGTGATAATGTAGCACAAGTGGGATGCATAAAATATCGTTATATAACACCCAGACACCGCCCACTCGCCTCAGTTGACTCACAGACAGCGAGAGGGGAGGGTTGCCTGTGGCTCTCTCTCGCCTGAGATTATGACTGGGTGGCCAATATCTTCGTTTTTCACCACCCATATATTTTTCCAACTTATTTTAGCACTCTTGAAGGTTCATATATACATCATATATGTAAAATAAAAGCATACTGAAAACAAATAATGCTCTATATTGTAAATATAACAAATTCTGTCAGAATCCAAGGCTAGAAATGCACAAATAAGTACCCTTGCCCCTGGGCTATTTTCGCGTTTAAGGGGTTAAGAATCGAGAAATCAGATGCTAAAGGATTCAATTTATCATCAGCTAAAAAAAAAGTATAAAGTAGACGTGCCGTTTTGCCCAAAATCAAAACGGCATACCCAACTCTGCGATGGGTTACCATCATCACTACTAATACCATCATTAATCACAATCATCATAATCACTACTACTGCCATCATCACTACAACTGCCACAATCATCACGAGTAGTCATCACCATTACTATGATCATCATCACTACTACAATTACAATCATCACTACTACTCTCAACATCATCACTGTCCATTGTCACTTGCATCTTAATCACTACTATCATCATTGATACTACAACTATCAACCATCATTACTAATATCATCACCACCATCTTACAATCATCATTACTACTGTTAACATCATCACTACTACTATAACCATCATAATTACTACTGTCACAAATATTACCATCATTTATCCTACTGTCAGCATCATCACTACTACTGCCATCATCACCATTACTATGATCGATTTTCATCACCGCAACTATTGTCATCATCACTACAAATTTCACCATCCTCACTACTACTCACCATAATCACTAATACTCACACCATAGTAACTACCATTATCACTACTGTCATCATTATCACTACAACTATCATCATTACTGGTCACCATCATCACTACTATTATGACCATCATCACTACTACTAGTACTGTCAACATCATATCTACTACTGTCACCATCATCACTACTGTCATCATCATCATTACAACTACAACCATCATCACTACTATTATCACCATTATCACTACTATCACCATAAATCCAAATATTACTACCATCACTTCTAATGCCAACTAAACTAACTTAACCTAGCAACTGCATAGCGAAATGTTTCCGCTCCCAGAACGAATGCGTTCTTAGTGTGTGAGCCCCTTCAGGGCTCACACACTAAGATCGCCATCATTGCTGGATGGAAGGGGGGGGGGGGGGGGGGTGGGGGGCCGGGGGGGGGGTAGGGGGCTTGGTAAAACCATATTTTGGACCTAAAATCATAACTATTGCATAAATTAAAAAAATCTTTTTTGACTGACGTTCGCATTCACGCAACAAATGTTCGTGTGAAATTTGGTGAAAATCCGTCCAACGGTCTAGGAGGAGTTCCGAGACAGACGGACGACGACGACAACGACGACGACGACGACAGACATTATTTTCGTATGGTACCCACTATACGGGGGGGGGGGGGGGGGGTTATAAAGTGTAATTCATAAAATAATGTTATGGTATATTATCAACTCTGCGTAAGCAGAGTTTGGTATCGCCCCCCCGTATAGTGGGTACCACACAAAAAAAATGTCTGTCGTCGTCGTCGTCGCCGGGGGGCCCTCCCGGAGGGCCCCCCCCCCACCCTTCCCGGACCCCCCTCCTCCCATACCCCACCCTCCCCCAGAACGAATGCGTTCATAGTGTGTGAGCCCCGAAGGGGCTCACACACTATGAACGCATTCGTTCTGGGGGCGAAATCATTTCGCTCCGCATTTGCTAGATTAAGTTAGTTTAGTTGGCATTAGAAGTGATGGTAGTAATAGTGGGATTGATGGTGATAGTAGTGATTATGGTGATAATAGTAGTGATGATGGTTGTAGTTGTATTGAAGATGATGACAGTAGTAGATATGATGGTGACAGTAGTAGATATGATGGTGACAGTACTAGTAGTAATGATGATGGTCATAATAGTAGTGATGATGGTGACCAGTAATGATGATAGTTGTAGTGATAATAATGACAGTAGTGATGATGGTAGTGATTATGGTGTGAGTATTAGTGATGATGGTGAGTAGTTGTGAGGATGGTGAAAGTTGTAGTGATGATGACAATAGTTGTGATGATGAAGATCATAGTAATGGTGATGATGGCAGTAGTAGTGATGATGGTGATAGTAGGATACATGATGGTAATACTTGTGACAGTAGTAATGATGATGGTTATAGTAGTAGTGATGATGTTAACAGTAGTAATGACGATTGTAATATGGTGGTGATGATAGTAATGATGGTTGATAGTTGTAGTATCAATGATTATAGTAGTGATTAAGATGGTAGTGACAATGGTGATAGTAGTAGTGATGATGGTGAGAGTAGTAGTAATGATTGTAATTGTAGTAGTGATGATCATAGTAATGATGATGATGACAGTAGTCGTGATGATTGTGGCAGTTGTAGTGATGATGGTGTTTGTGATTGATGATGGTATTAGTAGTGATGATGGTAACCCATCGCAGAGTTGGGTATGCCGTTTTGATTTTGGGCAAAACGGCACATTTTAGTAGTAGTACTAGTAGTAGTAGTATTATCAACTCTGCGTAAGCAGAGTTTGGTATCGCCCCCCCCGTATAGTGGGTACCGCACGAAAAAAATGTCTGTCGTCGTCGTCGTCGTCGTCGTCCGTCTGTCTCGGAACTCCTCCTAAACCGTTGGACGGATTTTCACCAAATTTCACACGAACATTTGTTGCGTGAATGCGAACGTCAGTCAAAAAATATTTTTTGAATTAATGCAATAGTTATGATTTTAGGTCCAAAATATGGTTTTACCAAGCCCCTACCCCCTCCCGGACCCCCAACCATTCCCCCCCCCCCCCCCCCCCCCCTCCCCTCCATCCAGCAATGATGGCGATCTTAGTGTGTGTTCGGGGCTCACACACTAAGAACGCATTTGTTCTGGGAGCGGAAACATCTCCGTCTGAGAAGTGATGGTAGTAATAGTTGGATTTATGGTGATAGTAGTGATAATGGTGATAATAGTAGTGATGATGATGACAGTAGTGATGATGGTGACAGTAGTAGATATGATGGTGACAGTACTAGTAGTAGTGATGATGGTCATAATAGTAGTGATGATGGTGACCAGTAATGATGATAGTTGTAGTGATAATGATGACAGTAGTGATAATGGTAGTTACTATGGTGTGAGTATTAGTGATTATGGTGAGTAGTAGTGAGGATGGTGAAATTTGTAGTGATGATGAAAATAGTTGTGGTGATGAAGATCGATCATAGTAATGGTGATGATGGCAGTAGTAGTGATGATGCTGACAGTAGGATAAATGATGGTAATATTTGTGACAGTAGTAATTATGATGGTTATAGTAGTAGTGATGATGTTAACAGTAGTTGTTGTTGTTTCTGTTCCCCAAGCTGCCTGGACGAACAGCCCCAAGGCCCCGAGCAAGGCCAAGGCCATAACCGAGCGCCCCCACACAACCCTCCCTGCCGACCACAATTAACCTGGGTGACCGAAGCCACTCCATGGCAGGGAGCTGAGGAGGGTGAAGAAACACCCGGAAAGCCAAAGCCCCACCCAAGGCCCTGTGCCCCTCAGCAATTATGAAGAGAAAGTTGAGGGGCAAAGGAAAAATGTGACGCTTTGGCTTCCAATCTTGGTAGATTGGGAGGTCAATCCACGGAAAAGACGCAGTCACTTGAGATCTAGAAAATATACAAGTAAAAGGCAGTCAGAGTAAGCTATGGGTATGGCAGAGATCGCTCAGTTCTCACTCTGATAGACCAGCCCATCACCACATGACTAGAACCCAATCCTCTCAGCAACAGCTAGGAAAGGCCCTAGAAAGCCGCCTTTGGCGGGGGGATGGCTCCCCTATTTCAACCCCTTTCGGGGTTGGGCACCCGCCCTGTTAACAGTAGTAATGATGATTGTAAGATGGTGGTGATGATATTGGTAATGATGGTTGATAGTTGTAGTATCAATGATGATAGTAGTGATTAAGATGCTAGTGACAATGGACAGTGATGATGGTGAGAGTAGTAATGATGATTATAATTGTAGTAGTGATGATGATCATAGTAATGGTGATGATGACAGTACTCGTGATAATTGTGGCAGTTGTAGTGATGATGGCAGTAGTAGTGATTATGATGATTGTGATTAATGATGGTATTAGTAGTGATGATGGTAACCCATCGCAGAGTTGGGTATGCCGTTTTGATTTTGGGCAAAACGGCACGTCTACTTTATTATTCTTACTATTATTATCAACTCTGCGTAAGCAGAGTTTGGTATTGCCCCCCCCCCCCCCCCCCTCCCCGTATAGTGGGTACCACACAAAAAAAAAATCTGTCGTCGTCGTCGTCGTCGTCCGTCTGTCTCGGAACTCCTCCTAGACCGTTGGACGGATTTTCACCAAATTTCACACAAACATTTGTTGCGTGAATGCAAAAGTCAGTCAAAAAAGATTTTTTGAATTTATGCAATAGTTATGATATTAGGTCCAAAATATGGTTTGGCCCCCCCCCCCCCCCCCAGCAATGATGGCGTTCTGGGAGCGAAAACATCTCGCTACGTATTTGCTAGGTTAAGTTAGTTTAGTTGGCATTAGAAGTGATGGTAGTAATATTTGGATTTATGGTGATAGTGATAATGGCGATAATTGTAGTGATGATGGTTGTAGTTGTATTGATGATGATGACAGTAGTGATGATGATGACAGTAGTAGATATGATGGTGATAGTAGTAGTAATGATGGTCATAATAGTAGTGATGATGGTGACAAGTAATGATGATAGTTGTAGTAATAATAATGACAGTAGTGATGATGGTAGTGACGATGGTGTGAGTATTAGTGATGATGGTGAGTAGTAGTGAGGATGGTGAAATTTGTAGTGATGACGATAGTTGTGGTGATGAAGTTCATAGTAATGGTGATGATGGCAGTAGTAGTGATAATGGTGACAGTAGAATAAATTATGGTAATATTTGTGACAGTAGTAATGATGATGGTTATAGTAGTAGTGATGATGTTAACAGTAGTAATGATTGTAAGATGGTGGTGATGATATTAGTAATGATGGTTGATAGTTGTAGTACCAATGATGATAGTAGTGATTAAGATGCTAGTGACAATGGACAGTGATGATGGTGAGAGTAGTAGTGATAATTGTAATTGTAGTAGTGATGATGATCATAGTAATGGTGATGATGACAGTACTCGTGATGATTGTGGTAGTTGTAGTGATGATGGCAGTTGTAGTGATGATGGCAGTTGTAGTGATGATGGCAGTAGTAGTGATTATGTTGATTGTGATTGTTGATGGTATTAGTAGTGATGATGGTAACCCATCGCAGAGTTGGGTATGCCGTTTTGATTTTGGGAAAAACGGCACGTCTACTTTATTATTATTATTATTAATCGATTCTCTTCAGGATAGCTTCGAAAATTCAAGGCCACACCTTATATCTCAGAGTGTGCCGTCTAAGACATAACTCGTGTCCTTAATTGTTTTAAGTTATCCCGAATCTTCTCATCAATTCTCTACCTATTATTTACACTTCGGAGGTTCGTTTATGGTGTTTGAGGATTCACATTGAGCCAGAATCTGTGTCGTGGAATGCACCTGTATATCAATTTTGGCCTTTAACCTCTTAAGAATTATGACGCATTTTGACGGCATATTCTGGTTATTACTATAGGGTTTTATTTAGTAAAGGAGGGTGTGAGTCAAAAGGTTGATTGAGATCGGCTGTCGACACTCGACAGTATTAAGCATCCAATTATTACAGTTTAGTTACCCTTTATTTTATGTTTTCTGTTACATTAGGTTACTCCATTTTCTATTGTGTAACCATCCACTTATATTTAATATATACATATAACATGCATAATAGAAGCTTGAATAATTATATTATACGATAGCAAGATATTTGCTTAGAATTAGAATACAGTACTGTACTTACACACCACAATATACTGTATAGCATTTGATTACATCAGGTTAAACTATTCATATGTTTAATTAATTCATTGTTTAAATAATATACTCTTAAGTGTATGTTATAATATATCTGGTCAACGTATATCAATGCCAAGCTATGACTGAGAAATTAATATTTATTAACCAAGTCAAGTTTCCGGATGTAAGCAAAACCTTCACTAACTCTCTCACTAAACACAACCAGGGAATCAAGTCCGTCCGTCCATGACCGAATTAATCATTAATAATTACGGCCATCCAGCCTTCAATAAGCTTCTCTCCTCTACCCAAGTGTTAGATTCTTATGTACTATAATCACTGGGCCCATATCATGTATTTAAGATCTTCTAGACTATGAAATTAACATCAAATAATAAGGTAAATTTCAAGTCATATTTACTTATTTTCTTTATTATAGTCCAATCCTAATTGCTGCTATTTACAGTCCCAACATCGACTTTATCCCTTTGGTAAGTCAAATATAAGTTAATTTCCGCTCATAATGACATATATAGAAATGATGTAGGAGTCATAAAGACTGTATATATGTTATTATTTTTATTAATCTCACCACCACACCCCCAATGAAATTAATTAAAGTATATATGATCCACCGGGATTCGAACCCGGGTTATCACACACATATTTTTGCCACCTTAACCATTACACCACCAGGACGGTTAAAGGTTTATGCACACGCCTACGACTTATTATCCATTCTCGAATACTGGATATTAATCTAATCATGTTCATATTCCCAACCGCACAAAGATTGAGATACCTCGCGCGCATGTGTCAATCGGACAAAATACCCTTCTCTGGACCCCCCTTCTCTTTCATGCTTAGCCCCATTAGTTTTGATATTTTAAGATATTCACCCCATTAGTTTGTCGATTTTAAGGCATTTCACCATTTTCTTTTATACATTTTAAGACCTTTCGCCCCATTTCTGTGTCTATTTTTTCCTGGCGAGCGAAAGCTAGCCAGCAATTTAGAAGGAACCGGTCGTTGACCGGACATTATTTTACCGATTTTTGTTTTTTTTACCTAAAATGGGGGTCTTGTTTTTTTTGTGTGTTTTTTTTTTGGGGGGGGGGGGGTTGTAATTTGATGGAGATCTAGGGAGCAAACTGGTTATTTTAAACGACACTACTGCAGCGTTATGAGAAACAATTTATTAGGGAAAATAAGTACCAAGAGATTCGCCATATTTTTCTCCATATAGTCCTTTCAAAGGGGTATAGGCTAGTAAACACTAGGATAGCCTATACCTGGTCATAGGTAAGAAGAAGAAGAAGAAGAGTCCTGCTGTAGTCTCCTTGAATGCTACCAGCAAACTAACCCTCTCATGTATACAACACGATTTGTGTTTTCACTGGGATATTCTTAACCTATAATGATCCACACAAAACTTTGAACATTTTACTTTGGTTTGCCCTAATTTCCTGAGGATTTCTTTAGACCATGCATTGAAAGAAAACTATTTTAGTGTAACTTAGCAAATTTTTTAGAAATTGATATAAGTGTTTTGGCTGCCTAGTAACAGGAACTCCTCCTAATTACTCCTATCTCTGAGGACATCCCCTGAAAAACTCATTATGTGATGTCAACAGGGGTGTAAAGGTAATGAAGTACATTTACTCAAGTACAGTACTTAAATATATTTTTTTCAGTATCTACTTTTTAAAAAATATTTATTTTGTCCAGTACTTTTACTCTAACTTGTGTAGTATTTAGAAGAATTACTTGTACTTTTACTCCACTACATTGTATTTACTTCTTTTAATTTTGTAGAGTACAACTTCAGCAAATTTCCTAAATATTCTTCCCAATAGACTTGAAATTCCAGGTAGTATTTCCCATGGACATTCCCCTGAATGTAGGTGTGACATTCCTTAGCTAGTTCAAAGGTCACCACTATATTTATATGGCGCTGAGAGCCCTCCCCTCTCCCCCACACATCCTAATGACTCTCCCTTTGTACCACCTGATCCCAAAGGTATAACACCTTACACTTTCCACCCGTGACTCAGCATGATCATTTTACTAGACCCTCATCTATATTTATTTGAACGGGAATACATTTTTGAATTTCATGTAACGAAGCTAACCAGAATTGTTAAACTATGTTACGACTGGGGTTCAAATATATCAGGGCTCTTATTCATTGGACTAGTAATGGCATAAATGCTACAACGGAAAGCGCTAGATCCAACCTCTGATGTATATTCCCAGTGAACAAAGAACACAAATACTCTACAGAGTTCTATATGCAATAATAGGCTATCAAACTCTCAATAAATGTGCGTCTACTCTAGGCTTAATGTTATGTGAAAACAGCCTATTACTACTTATAACCGAAGGTGCTTGGTTATGGTATGCAAAGTAAGGTGGTAAGAGAAGTTACAGCTTACGTTACTTTAATCAATAAATGTCAGGCACTCCTGCATGAAAGAAAGTGCACTAAAGTCCTTCAACACTAACAAGGAATCTTCTTTAATGTTAGATGCTATAAAGATGCTCGTATCGGAAATGGAACCCAAAAAGGCAGGCAGCGGAACAATGCTCGTGCAGGCTATGCACACAAAAAGGCAGAATATATAATGCCGTCGGAGCCAAGAATATCCTAAACACTACAACAATAATAATAATCGCCACGACAATGCAGTATTCCTATCAACAAAAAGAGCCTAAGTCGTTTGTGTCTCAATACATCAAACTAGGCTGCGAAATGCTTGTGTAATAATAAATGGGTATGCATAAAAAGAGTAATTAGGTTAATATACTTAATGTCTACTTTGACTGATAAAGTCTAGCTAGAGTCAATGATACGAGATACTGGTGCGCATGGCATGCCGCATAGCCTAGTGCAAATCTCAAGTATGTGCGTCAAATATTACGTTATAGGGAAGGGTAGCTCTCTTGAGAAACCTTAATACCGAAGTATTAAGCGTTCTCCTGGCGTACCTCAAAGACAAACAATCGAGACTAGAACAGTGCAGAATGGTATAGGCAAAAAGCCCTCATTCGTGCATGCTCTACTCTCAATGGCACACAGACTAGAATTTACTCAATCAACTCCAGTTCTCAGGTATGTCGTGCAGCTTTTAACTAAAGCCAGCACTCATAGGAAACAATACCTTATAATATCAGACTCCTAGTCTAGCATTATCTAATCCAGCAGAACACTAATAATTAAAGGAAGCGGCAATACGAAAGCCAACCAATGCTTCGTGATCCACTTATCTTAACAACTAACATACATGGGTTATATCAGACCTTAACGCACAATACAACTGGCCAGCATGAAGCTGATTTTGCAGAGTTAACCAGAGGGGTATAATATTAATAAAAGGTGGTGAAAGATATGGAAAATGAGAGAGATAGGCAGAGGAAAAGATTCTCAGGTGCAGAGCAGGGGACAGGTAGCAAGGGAAAAAGATGGGTGCATTCTAGAAACCAGATCTGAGGGAGAGAGTGGCGAGGAACTGTATATATACTCGCACCAGCTCGAGGCGCGTGGGAAAAAAGCGGTTACAAGTCCTCTAGCCACTAGCAAGAGAGCTTGCAGCATGGTAAGGACCTCTCTCCACCAACCCCCGCGAGGCAGCCAGCCGTGACGTCATCGAGCGGGACAAAAACACTACGCGCTCCCTCTCACTCTGTTCTACTCTCTCTCTCTCGCCCAGATCCCATCATTACTAGTTAATGATAAAACATATACTTTACAATTAAATATATAAAGCCTTGACATGGGTGAAAACAAAGAGCCTTTCTGGACTGCCCATGACACAAGCTTTCATATGAAATAAAGCACACTCTAATACATAAACTGTAGCCCCATCCACTGCCCTGGCGATCCTAGCGAGTCACTGTAGGACAAGCCATGCGGTTCTAACGGAGTGGTTAACGTCACACCCCCCTAAGATTTTTCTCAGAGGCCCCAAGGCTCACAACAATCTGATGGTTAGAACCCATGCTATATCTCCACTTCCCATCACCCAGTGGCAGTAAAATATCTGACACAGTTCTTCAACAAAACATTTTTCAAAATTATAACCCTCCCCAACACCATAGGTTAAATTATATGTAGTTATGCTCCTCAAGAGCGAGCTTCTCTAGCCCAGCATTCTGAGAGGAGTACAACTCAGAATTACTGCTATAAGATACTAAAAAAATTCAACTATCAAAGAAAGTTTTTATTTGATTTTTATGTTTATAATTTGTTTATTTCGGCTGCACTATAGGGGCAAGCCTAGTTTTTTCTTCTATACCAAACGCTCAACTCCTGCTTTACGACCCAATACGCTGGGCTACAACCGCGAGCCAACAAGCACCAAGCGCAACATACTATCCAAACTAAAGCAGGAGGCTACCCGTGTGTCAATCTACCCAGGATCATATACCCTTGAACGACCATCTGCAACCACGTTGTCACAACCGGGAATATGGCGTATGTCCAGGTTATATACCAGTAACCTTAGTGACCACCTGGTCAGCCTCATATTCCGATTGTGAAACTGGTCCAAGAACTTGAGAGGGTGATGATCTGGGTAAACTACAACGACCGGACCATAGGCTGGAACACAGACCTCGAAATGCCTCAGAGCAAGCGCAACCGCCAGCAGCTCCTTCTCGACAACAGAGCAGCTCCCCTGGGCCGAATTGTACTTCTCCGAGCAGAAACTAACAGGATGCTCCAGCCCATCATCGTCCTTTTCCACAAGGACGGCACCAGCCCCCACACCACTAGCCTCCGTTGCTAGTTGGAAAGGTAGGCTAAAGTCAGGGGCCCTGAGGATCGGGTGAGTGCACAACAGGTGTTTTACTTCTCTAAACACCTTCTCACACTCAGGCGCCCATTTGAACTTCTTATCCTTCCAGTTATCCTCCACCTGAGCTTGACTGTCCCGTTCTCCTTCTCCACCTTGACTGCTAAACGTCATTACAGGCACAGTGAGAGGCTCAGGGGGGTGCCTCCCATACTCCTTTATGGGATTAACATGACATAACTGATTGCGCTTCCGTCTGTCTGGAGTGGCTACCAAGTAATCCAGGTCTGATAGCTCCTCCACCACCCTATAAGGACCAGCGTACTTCGCGGATAAGGGGTGACCTACAAGGGGCAGTAGAATCAACACTTCCTGACCCACGTGAAACTCCCTGAGTTCAACCTTGAGGTCGTACCTGTCCTTCCTGAGGGCCTGAGAGCTAGTCAAATTACGGCCAGCCAACTCCAGACTGCGCAACATCCGTTCTCGACTGTTGAGGACACACTTGAGCATAGAACAAGGTTTTTCTGCGCCCTCCCATACTTCTTCAACCATATGGAGAGGCCCTCTGACACGGTGTCCAAAGACGAGCTCATTAGGGCTGAATCCCAAACTCTCCCCAGGTACCTCCCACACAGCAAACAAAACTCATGGCAGGCCAAGATCCCAATCCCTCCCACTCTCAAAGCAACAAAAACGAAGCACAGATTTCAAGGCTGAGTGCCATCGCTCTAACACACCCTGGCTCTCCGGATGATACGCAGATGACACCACCCCAACAATCCCATGCTGCGGCATTGCTTGAACAAAGAGGCTAGAAGTGAAGTTGGGTCCCTGGACTGACTGAATCCCCTGCGGGTAACCATACCGGGAAAAATACACTAGCAAGCTTCGGACCACCGTCTTCGCCGACCCTTTTCTCATAGGGTTCGCGTCAGGGTACCTTGTTGCTACAACTCCCGACTGTGCATCACTGTCCTCCTTCAACTCTTTCGTCTTTTTAAGCCCATCCTCTGCCTTTTCCACAACAGTTACTGGGTCTTCTTCAGACTCGATATTTGGTCCTAATACTGAGTCCCCGAGAAGGGCCGTTGATACTAAACTCTCAACCGCATCAACTTCCAACCCCTTCTCGGTACCCTTCCTCCGCTGATCTAAAGATTGTTGACCAGAATGTGACTCCCTGGATGCAGAATGTCCGGTGACAACACACGCCATAGGCTGCCTCGGACACTTCTCAACCCACTCCTGCTCCTCCCTACTCACGTCGGCCGGCTTCTCGGCAACGACCAAGGGTGGAGCCTCAGAAGTAGGCCCCGCAAAGTCGTTGCCGAGAAGGAGGTCGACGCCCCCAACAGGTAACTTCTCCACAATTCCTACATCCAGGTCACGAGTCACACCATCAACTTCCATCTTCATCCTTACAAGCGGGTATGACCTTGTTGCATTAACTCACTGAACCACAACCACCCGCGCCGTATTTACAGGTTTACCAGTGAAATTCCTCAACAATGTTTGCGATGCCCCAGTGTCACGCAAAATTCTCACCTCATGTCTTCTACCCCCCCACTCCACACAACCGAGTCCCCTGTGGTCACTAAAGGCATCACGGACAGGGAATAAGCCTTCCGGATCCTTCTGCACTGGCAGTGTATTTACCTCGGAAGAATTGCCTCTAACAAACTCCGATGTCCTCTTGAACACTCCAATGCCGTGAGCAAAAGACACGGATGCCGGAGGAGGTCGATTAGGGCACTCATTTGCTTTATGACCCTCCTTGTGGCACTTAAAACACATAAATTTCGGTTTCGGCTTATACTGTGATGTAACAGGCCCCTGACTTTTCTTATACGGCGTGGTGTTAGGTTTGATTTCAGTTTTAGTTTCATTGCTCTTTTGTTTAAATGTGTCGTTGCTACGGGGAGGGGGAGGATAACGGTCCCTAGCACTTGCATCGTACTTCTGTGAGGACCCGCAACCCCGAATCAACGACAGCCGTAGATCAGCCATTTCTGCTGCTTCTACTAGAGTTCTTGGGTTTTTCTCCTTTAAGTTCAAAGTTAGATCACCGCCCGTGCTCTTAAAGAACTGCTCCAACATCATTAACTGCTTAATTTCATCAAATGTTGTGACCTTCTCAGATCGGAGCCAGTTCCCCATAGCATCGGACAAGTCCCAGGCGTGTTCCAAAAAGGTGCTATCTCTTCCCTTAGTTACACCCCGGAACTTCAAACGGTACGTTTCTGGTTTCAGTTCGTAAGCCCTCAAGACAGCCTCCTTGAGATCCTCGTACACAATACATAACTCCAAAGGTAACGCATCGTAGGCTTTAAGACCCTTGCCTATTAATCTAGAGGATACAAGTGCTGCCCATTTATTCTCTGGCCACTGGTGTTCCTGGCACTTCTTCTCAAAGCGTGTGAAAAATTCTGTTACACCACTCTCATCAAACACCGGAACCAGTTTCAATAAGTGCGAGAGAGACTGCTCATGAACACGGTTACCAGCCCCAAGTCGCTGTCCCGTTGCCTCTACTCGCGACTTCTCTACATCCATGTCGGCACAGTACCTAGTCGACTCTAAATCAGCTTGGATTTTTGCTAGCTCTATGTGCTGGTGACTTTTTCTCTCTTCTATCTTGGCTAATTCTAATTGCTGCTGAAGCTCACCTGCCCTTTGTTGCTGCTGAAGGTCACATGCCCTTTGTTGCTGCTGAAACTCACATGCCCTTTGTTGCTGTTGAACCTCAGATACCCTGATAGCCTTTCTCTCTTCGATCTTAGCTAATTCGAGCTGAAACAATAATTCTGGAGTTAACCCTTGAGGAGGTGAAGGTGCTACAATGTTTGAAATTACCGGTGGTCCCCCCAGGGGCAACCCACCCTGCCAGTCACCACCCAACTGCGGAAGCGTACCCGGGGTCGGCAAACTACTGGGATGGCTGGGAGTCGAGTGTAGGGGAAGCATGGCCGAAGGGCTCTGAGCACTCAACCCATCTCGCTCACCAGTCACCCTGCCCAGTACACACGTTATCAAGTTATCCCTGGTCATGCTGCTAGTACCCGCATGACCGATAGCTGTGGCCAGGCATTGAAGACCGTACCGCTCCATACCCTCCAACCGCTCGGCAGTAACAGGCCATTGCAAAAATATCCTAGCATCCTCCTCACAGTTCACCTGATTAACCATATCATCATACTGCTGTTCCTCAGTTTCGACATTACGTACTGTGTCTCCATTCTCCTCTGATCCGGTATAAGACATGATGCTCACAAAAAATTTCCCACCTCAATATTCAGAAAAGAAGTACCCCAAACTCTTATACCTCAATATACACACAAAAATTCTCGGAAATATTCAAGGGTTATACTATGTTGCAAAAAAAAAAAAATCTTGCTGATCCCCGCAAAATATTCTCCAAAACAACAAATGTTCCCTGCTTAATAAATGTAGGTTCACCAAATCCTAGGTAAGGTCGCCATTTGTTACGACTGGGGTTCAAATATATCAGGGCTCTTATTCATTGGACTAGTAATGGCATAAATGCTACAACGGAAAGCGCTAGATCCAACCTCTGATGTATATTCCCAGTGAACAAAGAACACAAATACTCTACAGAGTTCTATATGCAATAATAGGCTATCAAACTCTCAATAAATGTGCGTCTACTCTAGGCTTAATGTTATTTGAAAACAGCCTATTACTACCTATAACCGAAGGTGCTTGGTTATGGTATGCAAAGTAAGGTGGTAAGAGAAGTTACAGCTTACGTTACTTTAATCGATAAATGTCAGGCACTCCTGCATGAAAGAAAGTGCACTAAAGTCCTTCAACACTAACAAGGAATCTTCTTTAAATGTTAGATGCTATAAAGATGCTCGTATCGGAAATGGAACCCAAAAAGGCAGGCAGCGGAACAATGCTCGTGCAGGCTATGCACACAAAAAGGCAGAATATATAATGCCGTCGGAGCCAAGAATATCCTAAACACTACAACAATAATAATAATCGCCACGACAATGCAGTATTCCTATCAACAAAAAGAGCCTAAGTCGTTTGTGTCTCAATACATCAAACTAGGCTGCGAAATGCTTGTGTAATAATAAATGGGTAAGCATAAAAAGAGTAATTAGGTTAATATACTTAATGTCTACTTTGACTGATAAAGTCTAGCTAGAATCAATGATACAAGATACTGGTGCGCATGGCATGCCGCATAGCCTAGTGCAAATCTCAAGTATGTGCGTCAAATATTACGTTATAGGGAAGGGTAGCTCTCTTGAGAAACCTTAATACTGAAGTATTAAGCGTTCTCCTGGCGTACCTCAAAGACAAACAATCGAGACTAGAACAGTGCAGAATGGTATAGGCAAAAAGCCCTCATTCGTGCATGCTCTACTCTCAATGGCACACAGACTAGAATTTACTCAATCAACTCCAGTTCTCAGGTATGTCGTGCAGCTTTTAACTAAAGCCAGCACTCATAGGAAACAATACCTTATAATATCAGACTCCTAGTCTAGCATTATCTAATCCAGCAGAACACTAATAATTAAAGGAAGCGGCAATACGAAAGCCAACCAATGCTTTGTGATCCACTTATCTTAGCAACTAACATACATGGGTTATATCAGACCTTAACGCACAATACAACTGGCCAGCATTAAGCTGATTTTGTAGAGTTAACCAGAGGGGGTATAATATTAATAAAAGGTGGTGAAAGATATGGAAAATGAGAGAGATAGGCAGAGGAAAAGATTCTCAGGTGCAGAGCAGGGGACAGGTAGCAAGGGAAAAAGATGGGTGCATCCTAGAAACCAGATCTGAGGGAGAGAGTGGCGAGGAACTGTATATATACTCGCACCAGCTCGAGGCGCGTGGGAAAAAAGCGGTTACAAGTCCTCTAGCCACTAGCAAGAGAGCTTGCAGCATGGTAAGGACCTATCTCCACCAACCCCCGCGAGGCAGCCAGCCGTGACGTCATCGAGCGGGACAAAAACACTACGCGCTCCCTCTCACTCTGTTGTACTCTCTCTCTCTCTCCCAGATCCCATCATTACTAGTTAATGATAAAACATATACTTTACAATTAAATATATAAAGCCTTGACATAGGTGAAAACAAAGAGCCTTTCTGGACTGCCCATGACACGAGCTTTCATATGAAATAAAGCACACTCTAATACATAAACTGTAGCCCCATCCACTGCCCTGGCGATCCTAGCGAGTCACTGTAGGACAAGCCATGCGGTTCTAACGGAGTGGTTAACGTCACAACTAGTATTAGCAATTTAGAATAATCCTTCAAAGAACAAATGTATTGTCCGTTGTTGATAAAATGAAGATTATATATATATATGATAATATAAATTATGCTATTCCATAAAAAAAAAATATATTGCAAACTATGGCTTTGAAATAACCACTCCTCACGATCTGAAGAAATAGAGAATTTAAATTATATAACGAACACATGAGCAAACCATCAAGAGTAAAACTAAATTTAGGGAATTCCCCAAGTATAATTATATGCCTGTACAAAGTCCTCGTACAGAGCTACCTGCATAGTGTCATACTGTAATATTATTTATTATGTTATTTACTAACTACAATGTATTCCAGCCTGATATAATCTAACTTGCCATATTTTCATTTCCCAAACCTTATACCTAATCTCACTTGTTTAATCCAGCATAATCATAATTAACCCTGTTTAATATCTATTCTGTTATGGTCTTGAACTAATTGAACCTAAACTTAGTTGCAGCTTTTGCCGAGTTAAATATATTCTAAGGAGATATTATCCCGAATCAAAGCACTTTCTCGATGTCATATAATCAGAATCTCTTCAATTAGATATGTATAATGACTATGCTTTCTTTTTTCTGTGCTTAGTTCTATTTGTTCTTCAGAATGTTTTCAATGGCACTGGTTATAGATAGCACTGATTATATCGACTCGTCCTTTAAGAAGTGTGTGATTGTAAGATAACAAGAGGGGGAACACAAAGTCTAGGTTCCTGTAATAGTTAACTATTAGTTTTCGTTCATGTTGACACACACACACAGATATATATATATAGTAATTGATTGGGATATTACTTTTTACTTTTGGTACTTAAGTAATTCATTCGGTAGATACTTTTTACTTTAACTTAAGTACATTTCTAGTTGGGAACTTTTACTTTTACTTCAGTAACTTTTTCAGTACACACTTTTACTTGGACTTAAGTACAATCATTAAGTACTTTTTACACCCCTGGATGTCAACTTTAATTCTCAGCTCTACAGATCAATAATGGGAGGTCGTGTGTGCCATCTGCTGTTTCTCCTGTTGGTGGTGGTGTTGGATTTCTTCGTCAGTCCTCAGCCCCTCAGCGTTTCCAGGTTCCTCCAGCAGCGGGAGGAGTTGGTGGCCAGGGAGGAGCACAGAATATTAGGTTAGTTCATGCGTTTATTATTATTTGTTGGTGATTATTTTGGTTTCTCATAGGTTGGTGGTGATAGAGGAGCATGCAATATTAGGTTACTTCATGCGTTTATTATTATCTGCGATTATTTTGGTTCCTCATAGGTTGGTAGTGATGGAGGAGCATGCAATATTATTTTGGTTCCTCATAGGTTGGTAGTGATGGAGGAGCATGCAATATTTATTTTGGTTCCTCATAGGTTGGTAGTGATGGAGGAGCATGCAATATTATTTTGGTTCCTCATAGGTTGGTAGTGATGGAGGAGCATGCAATATTATTTTGGTTCCTCATAGGTTGGTAGTGATGGAGGAGCATGCAATATTATTTTGGTTCCTCATAGGTTGGTAGTGACGGAGGAGCATGCAATATTAGGTTACTTCATGCGTTTATTATTATCTGCGATTATTTTGGTTCCTCATAGGTTGGTAGTGATGGAGGAGCATGCAATATTATTTTGGTTCCTCATAGGTTGGTAGTGATGGAGGAGCATGCAATATTTATTTTGGTTCCTCATAGGTTGGTAGTGATGGAGGAGCATGCAATATTATTTTGGTTCCTCATAGGTTGGTAGTGATGGAGGAGCATGCAATATTATTTTGGTTCCTCATAGGTTGGTAGTGATGGAGGAGCATGCAATATTATTTTGGTTCCTCATAGGTTGGTAGTGATGGAGGAGCATGCAATATTATTTTGGTTCCTCATAGGTTGGTAGTGATGGAGGAGCATGCAATATTATTTTGGTTCCTCATAGGTTGGTAGTGATGGAGGAGCATGCAATATTATTTTGGTTCCTCATAGGTTGGTAGTGATGGAGGAGCATGCAATATTATTTTGGTTCCTCATAGGTTGGTAGTGATGGAGGAGCATGCAATATTATTTTGGTTCCTCATAGGTTGGTAGTGATGGAGGAGCATGCAATATTATTTTGGTTCCTCATAGGTTGGTAGTGATGGAGGAGCACACAATAAATTACTTCATGCGTATATTATTATTCTCTGTTGGGAGGAGAACACAATAGGTGGATAGTTCATGTGTTATTTGATATGTGTTGGTGATATACAGTATGTTAGGTTTTTCATGCAGCGGGAGGGGTTGGTTGGATAGAAAGTATGATGAATTGGATTGTACGTATTTATGGATGTACTATGACTGTAATTCAGCTGGTAAATCTGATGGTACATCTGATTCTAACTTTATTTAGATGATTTTGCACAGTTTAAGAAGGATCTGTGGTAGCAAAAAAGAAGTGGGCTAGATCATTTGAAGCCTGTTAATTGCTAGAGGCCCTTTATAAAGTGAATAACATCGTCTAACAGTGGCCAGAATAAAGTTAAAATTATGTAATCGGTATTAACCCCTTTTGTAGCGGCGACGTCTTTTTTATTTTTATTCTAGCCATATGTAGACGATGTTGTGCGGTTTAAAAGGATCTGAGGTAGTAAAATGGGTTAAGTTAAATATTTCGAAGCCTGTTATTTGCTGGAGGCCTTATTTAACCCTAATAAGCTCGCATGGGGGCGGTTCGTTCGTGGCCACCCCTTCGGGGATCACGGCGTCAGGCAATAGATAGATAGATAGAATAAGCTCGCCTAATATCCAGAACAGAATTCTAAAGACGTCGCCGTTACAGAAGGGGTTAAAGGGGCTTCTATTTATTTCTACAGCACCAATTTCCTTATAGCATGAAACTCGCAGGATGTGGTCATTACACATGTCCATATCTTTATTATTAATTTATTACGAACAGGTTGTAATGTATTATCTTGTAAAATATAAATACTTGAAATTAATAAGATGCAAAGGACACACACACACACATGTCACATGTTTCCTTCAGATATCGAGATATGAGCTGATAAGAGATAAGATTTTGTACCAGGAAAAAAACAGACAATAATATATAATCTTTCGTGTCATTTTGGGGTTGATTATAATTACGGCGAGCGATAGCGAGCCTTGTAATTTAGGAGGAATCAGCCTTCGGCTGTGGCATTTTTCTGTCGAGAAATGCACAATTTTATCTCGAAATAGGGTCTTGGAGGTATTTTCTTTTCTTAATTTGATGGAAGTCTACGGATGAAACTAACAAAATAAATATACTAAAAGAGAACCCTAAATACAGGTCACAGTGAAACGCTGACGGTGGACGAACAGAAGGTGAACAAGGCGTTGATGGCGCAAAAGAAGGTAGAGATCCAGTCAGGGCTAACAGCAGGCGATTTTCCACCTTCCCAACACTTCATGACCGTCCGGGACAAGATAGAGGCTTCCGGGGTCTTCCAGATGATCAGGGACATGCCTAAAGGTACCGTTCAGTTTATAAGACGTCATCTACAACATAAATCATAAGGAACTTGGGGAAAAGATGAATACAGTCATCACCATAAGAACAAATATATATATATATATATATATATATATATATATATACCGTATATACATATATTATATATATATATAATATGAATAATATATATATATATATATATATATATATATATAATAATATGTAAAAATATAATGCACACATCAGTAGTTTCCTTGAGTAAGATCCCAATACACTTAATTCAATAGCTGTAATTTTCTAAACTGAGGCGATAATTAATTTGTATTCGATCTTAACACTTAGAAGATACGATGATGCATTTGTTTTCCGGTTATTAGTCGACGGTTTTATTCAGGTTAGGAAGGGTATGTGGAAGTCAGATGGTTAATTTAGATAGTCTTTACTTTCAGAATGCCCACAGATCCTTCCTTAACTGTATAAAATCGTCTAATGATAGCCAGAATAAACTATCAAAATGCGTGACAATCTTCATAGGGTCAACCCCCGACTTACGTTCACAGGTCCTTAGGTCCTGCAGTATCATAGTATTTCCTTACTTCTTGGCTTGGTAAGATTAGCTACAAGCTGACTCATATTAGATCTGTTGTTGATTGCTTTCTTGTGTATTCAATTGCGCCCAATATGTATTCGTTTGTATAATTATTCTGCCACATGAATTATTTACATTACTTGAGAAAGCACTCTAATGTAATGATTTCATTAACAAGGTTCGTAATACGGAATATCTAAAGCTTGTTTTCTGCTGACAGAGAAATACGTTACCAGTAACTCTTCTAGCTTCCACTATCATTCTTGCTTCATTATAAGGCTTTAACTATATATAATTATATGTATATACTATTAGTTTGAAACATTACATTATAAGTAATGCCTCTTCGCATTTTAAGGGCGGATTTATTGGATCTCGTTCTACCTCATGTTTAGCACCATTAATTTTGAGATTTTAAGACATTCACCCATTGGGTTGGCGGATTTAAGGCCTTTCGTGCCATTTAGGTGTCGATTTTTTTCCTGGCAAGCGACAGCGAGCCTGTTTTTAGGAGTTATCGGCCTTTGGCCGGACCATTTTTCTATTGAAATGCACACATTTATCTCGAAGGGGGGTCTTAGGAGTAATTTTTTATGCTTGATGGAAGTTTAGGGAGGAAACTAAATATCTAACTAACTAATAATTAACCAACTAAATGAATCAATATAAATCTGTCGTCAATGTGCTGTTAGTATCCCCGTATCGGTTCTGGGTCACTCTGTATCGAAAACCCTGTATGTCTGCTCAGAGTTTAGCTTCATGGTGAATTTTGAATGTCTCAATTGATTAATCATTTGAATTATCTTATAGGATGCATTTATTACTAAAGACAATGTTTCTGAAGCCACAAATGAACTGTAGTCTGATTTTATTCTTATTTTGTTTATGGTAAATTGCTATCTCCCCATCCTTATTACTCGCCTGATGCCATGATATTGTAGCGAAATATGTTGCTAATTATGATAACTTGGCATTAATATGAAGAGAGACAGCAGTATTATATTGTGTCCATTAAAACTTGAGAATCACATGCTAAGGGGTTCAATTTACCATCAGCTGGAAAAAAAAGTATTAAGTGTAATTTACAGATGCTATGGTATATTATTATTGTTGTTATTATTTTGATCTTTATCATTATTTGTATTATTGTTATTATTATTTTCATTATTATCTGCATTATTATCATTATTATTATCATTGGTACAAATAAACAATCAAATCAATTATTATCATTATTATTATTATTATTATTATTATTATTATCATATCAATGTGCTGTGGTTTGTTCCAGGTGCAGCTCTCCACGTCCACGACACGTCCCTTGTCTCCGTACAGTGGGTGGTGGAGGAGCTCACCTATTGGCCACACCTCTACATGTGCTACACTGCAAACAACACATTTATTCTCAGGTCGGGGTCATAACTATTTCAAGTACTTTTTGTTTTCAGTTTGTTCCCTAGACCTCTATTATCAAGTTTAATCTACAAAATGTTTCAGCATCGTGGGAGGCATATGTGCGCTTTGCAACATGTTTTGGGGCTGCGGAGAGGTGATATTATAATTAAATTGTTATATATACCGAATAAAGCAATATCATTACCGTCACATGTGCATAGTTTTCAAAGACAACAACGTATATGCATTGTGAAGAATAAACAAACACTAAAGCTACATTCAAATGTAAAGTCGGATACCATAGTACCTAGCTCACTCATAAATATTTGGTGACTTCCCCTATTTCTATTTATGGAAGTATATCTCTGGAAACGAAATTATGAATACAAGTTTCTATACATCAACTATAAAACTATAATATAGTATTTATTAAAAGGCTAGTATATCAAAAACTAGGGAGCTATAATTGCATACAGAAAGACATACGGGTGTCCATGAATTCTTATAGTGGGCTAGAGACTATGGTATCCGAATGTACAAGCCAGTTTCATGATGAGGGAGAGGCTGGCTGGTCTTCCATGACGCCCAACACACTGCCACTCTTTCTGGCTACTCAACGTATAATGGCGGTCTCTGTCCAGTCACATGTGTGTGAGGGAGGGAAAGAAGTGTGTGTTGAATGGAGGTGGGAGTAGAAGTAGGGGGCAGGTATTTGAGGAGGAAGAAAGTAGTGGAGGGATGGAGGAAATAGAGGAAGGAATGGGTGAGGAGTTGTTTAAGGGAGGGAGGGAGGCAGGGTTAGGAGAGCTTGTTATGGTATAGAGAGATGCCATTGTCAAATAATTTCCCGCTACAGGCGTGTTTTTTGTACGTGTTTAACACGCCTCAAGGGAGGCTTGGCACAGTCATCCAGCAAAACCTCAAGTGTGGCTTGCTGCAGTTTACATGAAAAAACACCCCCAAGGTCTCTATTTGAGATAAATTTGTACAGTTTTTGGTAGAAAAATTTCCCGGCCAAAAGCTGGGTCCTCCCATATTTCAGGCTCGCTATCGCTCATCAAGAAAAAATTGGCGTATATGGCATAAAAGGTCGTAAAGTTGATAAACGAATGGGACAAAAAAACATAAAATAGCCAAACTAATGGATGAACGTCTTAACATCTCAACACTAATGGGGTTAAGCATGAGGTAGAGAGGGCTCCACATAAACACCCCTTTAAGTATACACTCGGATGTCATAGCCTCTACCCCACTCATATACAGTATACACTCGGATGTCATAGCCTCTACCCCACTCATATACAGTATACACTCGGATGTAATAGCCTCTACCCCACTCATATACAGTATACACTCGGATGTCATAGCCTTTACCCCACTCATATACAGTATACACTCAGATGTCATAGCCTCTACCCCACTCATATACAGTATACACTCGGATGTCATAGACTCTACCTCACTCATATACAGTATACACTCGGATGTCATAGCCTCTACCCCACTCACATACAGTATATATGTGGATCTCATCTATCCCTAATTATGGAAGCATATATCTATGCAATCGTCTAATAACAGCCAAAATGGTGCGACAGACTTTGCTATACATAGAATAAAAAAAATAGAGGGTCCCACTCCTTAATTGATAATAGAAGGGCGGCCATTACTTGCAAACATTTCAGTAATACAAGCATGTTTCCTTCTATTTTTGTTTTATTAATATTTTTGTTTCTGGTTTTACAGATTCCTTGGTTCTGTAGACTCCTCGTGTAACTGGCGCCTGGTGAGCGAGGAGAGAGCTTCCTACCCTACCCCAGCCGAGTTTGATCAAGTGTTATACAGCAAACTCTCTCTCCTCACTGACAATCCCCAAGGTTATAGTCCTCTCCACTTCTGTACCGGTGACATTCTTTCCTTTATATTCTGGCAACTATTAGACTATATTATGCTCATTAGCAAGGACCCCTTGCAATGAAAAGACTACAGACTATCTCCCTTAATCCTTTTAGCTAAAACAGATCCATCCTAATCTGAGTAAAATCATTCAATAGTTGCCAGAATATGATGAAAAAGATGTCACCGGTACTGAATGGGTTAAGCGAAGAATAAAGATCCTGTTGAATATCTTTGGATGCCATTTTGGCGCCTAAATTCTTTAAGGGACCCCTCCTCGCTTGTTTTCCCTTTCTCTCCCTCTCTCTTTGGCTTGTATCCATTCGGCCCCATTCAGCCCCATTCAGCCTACTGTTTTAAGACGTTTACCCCCATCCAGGTGTCAATGTTTTCCTGGCGAGCGGTAGCGAGCCAGCATATATATATTTTTGTTTTGACAGCAAGCTATATTTGTACATTTTTCGATAGAAAAATGTCTCCGGCGAAGCCAAATTTTTCCATACAATGCTGGCTCGCTATCGTTCGCCAGGAAGAAATCAACACCTGGATGGGGATAAGCGTCTTAAAACAGTTGGCAGAATGGAGCTGAATGGATACAAGCCAAAGAAAGAGAGAAATTTAAAAGGAGATAAAAAAAAAAGCAGGTGACCCCCCTTAATTACTGAGTGATATTATTTGTGGTCATGTACAATTTAGATCCAAAATCAATTGACCACTTTTCCTGACAAGTATTCTCCTGACTCTATAGACACCTTTGACGTGTCCCATGGCCGGGGACTGCTGGAGAGTGATGAATGCATTGCCGTGGTTATCTTTTCGGGCATGAAGGGATACCTTCCATTTTTATTTTTATTTTTTTTTCCCAGTCTAATGCAAACAAATCTTGGTTTACTCACGCTTGTTATACTGCAGTTCGCAATAAAAAGGAAGCATTCAAGCTTTATCATCGCCTTCAAACCCAACAATCTTGTAATTTCTATGTTTTTGCCCAGAATCAAGCCAAATATTGTGATGTTCTTTGACTCGTCAAAAACTCTTCATCAATAACAAATGTTCTGAACTGTCCATTTCTAGCTCTTCCCAAGCTTTCTGGCATCATGCCATAAACCTCTCCAACAATTTTACTTCCTCGTCTTTCCTTCCCCTTTTCCACTCTGAAAGCACCACCATCACTTTTTCCTCTGAAAAAGCTTTACTCTTTGCTCAAACTTTTGCTAAAAACTCGACCTTGCATAATTCTTGTTCTATTCATCCCTCTCCACCACACTCTCTCTTACTTATGTCTAATATACTAATGTTTTTTCTAAGAATATACTTTCTGCCCTGTCTGGGCTTGATGGTAAGAAGGCGTACATACCAGATGGTGTTCCTCCTGTTGTACGAAAAAACTGCTCTTCCGTGCTGACTCCCTGCCTAGTCAAACTCTTCCTTCTCTGTTTTTCCGCTAACATCTTCCTTTCTTGCTAGAAGTTTACTCTCATTCAACCTGTCCCAAAGGAAGGTGACCGCCCTGAACTCTCCAACTATTGTCTAATTTATCTAATTTCTTGCATCTTTAGAGCTATATCATATATTCTAAATTTAAAATTTGTTAATCATTTGTCTTCCCATAAACTGTTTTCAGATTGTCCGTATTAGTTTCTTTTTCTATGTGAGCGAAGGAGAAAAAAGGCAACGCTGCCTGTAACAAGTGTATCAGTTCCAGGCTTATCCTTTGGCACCTGTAGCCTATAGCCAAGATAAATATCTAACCGAAAACCATGATGAAACTGTGTGTGATACCTAAAGTGACGGACATGAGACTCGACATCAAACAAATAGTCCTATAGTCAGTTTTACTTCAGTTGAAGGTAAAGTGAATCCCTTAGTAGTTGAGATCTCGAAACTTAATGGAAAAAGAAGACAGTCCTATGTGTCTGTATCATATCAATGCTAAACTTATATAAATATCAACATATTCGTTAAAAAAAATCGTTGTTATAGATGAATATTTAAGATGGAGGCATGGCAATTTACCGTTAGCTAGAAAAAACACTTTAGTCACCTATTATTGAAAATATCAGGACTGTCAATAAAATTTAATAGTAACTTAAAATTACACAGATTATGAACACATGTGTTACATACTACTAGGTTTGACTGTACCCGCCAACCTCAAAATAATCACTGGCTGCACAGCTAGCACACCAACAGACCCCCATACACCCATATAATCTCCCTCAACTCCGTTCCTCTTGTGTATTCCTACCACAGCGAAGTACCCTTCTAGTGAGGTAGCGTGGGAGTATTTCTGGGACTACCTGGACCTTCGGACCCACCTGGTGATGTACCGACCAGCCTGGGAGTCCTACCTGTACCGGGCCTGCCAGGAGTTCGCCACCGATAATGTCCTCTACCTGGAGTTCCGCGGTACACTTCCACCGGTAACTAGTTTAACTCCTGCAGCACCATGGAGCCTCTTTACCTTAGATTCTGGCTAAAATTTAACGATTCTATGTAGCTTCAGAGAGACCCATGTTATCCAGAGAGCTTATTGAGATCGTATTTACCCTTCTGAATCCTAGGGGTAGATTATAAGCTAAAGAAAATCGTCAAATAGTGACCAGAATATGATTACATTTACGTGATAGTGTTGAAGGGGTTAAAAGCCGGTGTTGCGCGACTGATTTTTTCATCAATTTTTACGGGCAATTGTTGTCTGGCAACTTGAATATATAAGTTCCTATAGAATTAAACTACCTAACAGAATCAATCCTTACTCCAAAAGTCACGTGACGATGCCATAGCATGCCTATCTTTTGATCTTTCAATTATTTCTGATTGGGACAGAGAAAATCTTGTTACTTTTAATGCCTCTTAGACCCAATTTCTCCTTCTATCTACCCGTCGCAATCTTAAACAAGACTATCAAATATTCTTCAACAATACACAAATGAACCCTTCATCTATTCTCAATATTCTTGATTTATCTTTTTCAATAATTCTTTCTTGGGAAGATCATATTACCACTCTTGGTATATATGCTTCCCAGAAGTTTGGTGCGCGCTCAACTGTCTCTGTGGATTCCTCACCCCACACAGCATCTGGCTCTGTATAGGGGCACAGCGTGCCCGTGTATCGAGTATTGTACACAAGTGTGGGGAGGTTTCACCCTTACCGCCCTTCTTGAAAGAGTAGACTCAAAAGCATTTCGCCTCACTAATTCACTCCCTCTTACTAGTTCTCTGCAATCTATTTCTACACGCCGCAATGTTGTATCTCTTTCATTATCAAGTTACATTAGATGTAACTTAGATGTGTTGGAAAGAAGTGTGGTGTGCTTGTAAAGTGTAGTGAAATTTATATAAGGAGGAAGTGTTTACAAAAATAAGCTGGATTACTTTCTGTGTAGGTGAAGCACAAATCGAAACAGTCGGGGAAGCCAGGTAAATACAATTCCAGCAACTCCTTATCATATGCCTATGTGGCCTCCCCTGGGTACTACCCTGTTCGATTGGTGCCTACGATCTCCCCAAACGATTGCAACAATAATTGTTCTTCAGAGCTCTCTCAATGCATACCCCATCCCTTGCGACGAGTGCGAGGCGCCCACCTTACAACACAGTCTCACTCCTATTCTTTGTAACTCCCCAACCCAAGAATAAGCAAATTTTCTCAATTTTTCTTCTACACAACTAGTGAACTCTAGAACTCTCTCCCTTGATCAATCTTTCTTTCATCCTGTGACTTAGACTGCTTTAAACTTCGTGTTTCCAGGCATTTTGACCCCAACGTCCCTTGAATTTGGCTCTCTGTCACTCTTTTAGCTTTGGGGCAGACACTCGTTACAAGCAGCCTGGCTTTTGTCTCCTTCATACACATAGAAACAAATATATTTTGCGGTTCAATTGCAGAGCCTCAAAAAAGTACGAGAACCAACTTGCTCATCAAAAATTGCCAGAACATGTGCTTGTGTGACATTCGCTTTATAGGGTAGTTATGAGTAGCTATTAGCCCAGAAATAATATACTATAGTCTATTCACTGTAAGTAGGCGATAAATCATTACCTCTATCCTCTGTAACTCAAAATGGGCTAGAGAAAATTGGCTGTAAATTCCATAGTTTTTGAGTTACAGAGGTTAAAGATCATGATTTCTCGCTTATATACAGCGAATGGACTATAGTTCTGCTTTAGGTTAGTTCTGAGTAGCTATAAGGCCAGGAAAAATATAATATATCTATAGTTGTTTACTCCAGCTGACGGTTAATTGCCATGTCGCCATCTTGATTACTCAGCTATTATGAAGATTGTGTACTGAAATATGTTGTTAATTGAGAAAACTTGTTATCAATATGACCCTGAGGCAGAGTACTATCATATCATTCCATTAAGTGGGGTGATCTGCATTTTTATCTCCTTTTCTCTCTTTCTCTGGCTTGTATTCATTTAGCCCATTCAGTCAACTGTTTTAAGACGTTTATCCCCATCCAGGTGTCGATTTTTTCCTGGCGATCTATCGTAAAATGTACAAATTTTTAAAGATATGCCGACTCGCTGTTGCTTTCCAGGAAAAAATCGACACCTGGATGGGGATAAACAGTAGGCTGAATGGATACAACCCAGAGAGAGAGGGAGAGAGAGATAAAATAAACGAGGTGGGCTCCTTAACCCCTACTGTACCGGAAGCTACAGTAATAAAAGTCCCCCTCAGTCCCAAGCAATGTGGCCAAAATGGCAAGATATAACAACCTTCCACCTCAAGAAATGAAGGAATACTGGCTCTTCCAGCCTTCAGAGGGTTGGATATAAGCTGAGAAGTGTTGCCATATCGAGAGCAGTGCTCAAACGGTCGTGGTACCAGGCACAGCTTGATACAGGCAGTTACAAGGAAAGGACATTACTGACGGCTCCCAGCCGTCGCTGGAACTGGGGAGTGACTTATCTACTGACGGCTGCCAGCCGTCGCTGGTATTGGATGGGTTAAGTATCGATAAATCAGTTACATTGGGATTCACTTTACCGCCAGCTGAAATAAATCTGACTATAGTGTAAGGTAGTATTGAGTAGTTATAAGATCAGGAAAAGTATAATAGCTCTTGTGCATAATTGGTTGAGCTCTGGCCCTGACAGTCTAGTAAGGAGTGCAAAGTCTGTGTGATCTGTGTATCAATATTAATCTCTCTCTCTACATACATACATACATAACATTTTAAGACTGAGTGTTCCACACATAAGTGCAGTTTCAGTCTCTTGTCCTAATGGTGGCATTCCAGGCAACCCTGTTAAGGGCTGCTTCACTTGTCAAGTTCTTGGATTTGAGATCGGCGCGTATAGTCCGATCCCAGGTCTTCCTCGGTCCACCCCTTGGTGCAGCTCCCTCCACAATCACAGACCTGCATTTTTTCACCCAATTTTGTTCATCCATTCTCTCCACATGTCCATACCATCCCAGTCTACTTGTACGCATCACCTCGCTAATACTCTTTATTCCTAAATGTCTCCTCAGCTCAACATTTGTTATTCTATCCTGTAGCCTGGCCCCACACATCCATCTCACCATTCTCATCTCATTACGCTTCATTCTGTTGACATCCTCTACTTTAACGGCCCATGTTTCTGAGGCATACGTCATTGCACTTCTAACACATGAGGCATACACCTTTCCCTTCAGGGGGAGAGGCATTCTTTTCATGGTCAGGATTGGCATCAGTTCTCTGAACTTCCCCCAGCCACACCTAATTCTAGCAACAGTGGCAGCCTCGGCCCCACCACCGGCAGAGATGGTATCTCCTAGGTAACAAAACTTGTTCAGCAGCTCCAAAGACTCATTTCAAAATTCACAGCCACAGGATCATCACTTAACACAAGCTCGCCTTTGCACACTACACACTCAAATTTCTCTATTTCTGACTTATCCTTCGGCAGGGGTCCCTTTATTCTACTACAGCGCTTACTCCCATGGTGTACCCAACATCAACAGATGCTACATTGAATTGAGTTAACACCCACTCCCTTTCCACACACTGCACATGGGTATGCACCGCTCTTTTCCACATTGCCTCGTCTCAGTCTACAATGCATAACCTTGGTTTTGTTAATATTGACTCTTAAACCCTTGCTCGCCATGCCCTCTCTCCACTCTCTGAATTTGGCCTCAGCATCTTGCATACTGTCAGCTATTAGGACTAAATCGTCTGCATAAAACAGTTCCAACGGGAGTCCGCCTCTAAAAACTCTAGACACTGCCTCCAAGACCGTAATAAAGAGGAGGGGGCTTAACACTGAACCCTAATGGACTCCAACACGGACTGCGAACTCATCACTCAGTACACCCTTCACCTTCACCGCACTTCGCGATTCCTCATACATCTTCATTATCACATGCACCAGCCACTCTTCCACACCAAGTTTCCTCATAGCCCACTGCACAACATTTCTAGGCACCCTATCAAAGGCCTTCTCCAGGTCTACAAACACAAAGTAAAGATCCCTGCCTTTTAGTAAGTATCTTTCCTGTATCTGCCTGACTATGAAGATCGCATCGGTTGTACCCCGTCCCGGCATAAAACCAAACTGCATATCATCAATAGAGATGCTTTGCCTGATCAAACCCTCAAGGACTCTCTCACAGACCTTCATGATTTGGTCAAGCATTTTCAGGCCCCTATTATTTCCTCTATCTAGCACATCTCCTTTTCCTTTGTATCTCTCTCTCAGTCTCTCTCTCTCTCAGCTGTACGAGTTGGACGGCAGTGAATCAACAGAACTGGAGACACTAGCGGTATATAACACTACCATCCATCGTCTTCTTAAGGACCATCCTCAAGATTTCTATGGCGCCCGGTTCATCTATGCACCATTTAAAAGGTATTGATGGCATTTTTGACAATGGTAATACCATATTGTAGTATTATATATACCTGTATATACTGTATATATATATATATATATATATATTTACTGTATATATATATATATATATATTTACTGTATACAGTATATATATATATATATATATACTATATATATATATATATATATATATATATTATATATATATAAACCGCAGTCGCATATGGATTGGGGGGTATAGTTTTAAAGCTTGATGGAGGACAAGGGAGGAAACAAATAATAATAGCGATACTACTACTACTAATAATAAGAATAAGAATAATACTAGATAAATCAATAATAATCACTCGATAATCTCCCCTCTCTCCCTCAGCCATAACGTGGACACAGTACGGGGCCACGTGTCACTGGTCCAGCGGGCTAAGGCACGGTTCCCGGACCTGGTGGCGGGGTTCGACTTGGTGGGTCATGAGGCTAAGAGTGCACCGTTAGGAGACTTGCTGGAACCCCTGCTGCAACTCTCACACTCCGGCATCCCTGTGTTCTACCATGCCGGGGAAACAGGTTAGGTATGGAGTTTTCCCTGGTGAGGCCTTTGGCCGGAAAACAAATGCACATTGTGATCTCTTGGGAGTATTTATTTGAGCTTGATGGAGGTTTAAGTAGGGAATACAACAAATAATAATAATTAAATATGTAAAACAAATAAATACAAAAATCCCCTCAATAATATGTTATAAAGGGAAAATTTATCCCAAACAGTGTAAAACTAATCTCAATAGAGTGGTGCAATTGTAACATTAATGACAAAAATAATAACACAAAAATAACACTATCTCTCTTTACCCCTATAATATGATGACTAATTTGTTTTTTATTTCGCAAACTTCAAATGGTTTAAAACTACCTCAAGTTACTTTTCAAATGTAATGCAAATGTACAGTTGGGGAACTAAAGCCGCCGTCTCATCTTCCCGATACGTGCAGGTGATGTGAAAAGGGCACGGGAACGCAGGTGCACATGGTCAAACGGGACCGCTCGAGTCCAGTATATCCCAATTAATTTATACCTGTGTGGCAGTTATGGGTGCCGCAGGTATACCAGTGAGTATACCTACGGATAATGGCGGCATGTGGAGGTGCGCGGCGAGTATGAAAAAATACGGTCCAAGAGGGTACATGACATACAGTGGCATACCTGCGGATGCCTGTAGGTGCAAGAGGTAAACCCATAGGCTGCTCCGTTGTGCGCTGTGACGGATGCAGACACTGCACCTGGCAGGTGATCTGCGGTCACTTGCAGTTGTCACCGGCAGACCCGCTGGCATGTCCGCAGTATATGACAAGTGCAACTGACAACGGATGTTGAGGAACCGCCTGCCAGGGAGCCTATAAAAGGCGGCAACCGCTGTATTTCCTGCAGCATGCGGCAATCTTTACCGCTGACATGTGCATGCTTGCCGCAGCTACATTGCAAGTGGGTGCGACAGCAAACAAGAACGGCATCTGCCTGCGTAATGCCCGCAGCTGCCTGCGTTATGCCTGTGGCTGCCGCAGGTATGGCGCAGACATGTCCGGTGGATTTCCACAACACATTTATGGTTGCCGGATATTTCAAGCATGCTTGAATTTGTCGGGCGCTGCTCCGACCCATACAGGCTCACCACGGGTTACCACGGTGCCGATGTGCCACAGGACATGCACAATTGCCTTAATTGGCATAAGTCAGCATCAATATCGGGTAGATGTGACAAAGACTTAAATCTTTGCACACTTGGTACAGTACCATGGTTGAGAGAAGCCACCTATGAAAGACCCGGTTGGCCTCAAAGTGTCAAGGTTTGTACAAAGGTTCATGATTGGCTAAAGGTATCTGAACACTGATTTTATAATGCAATGAACATGTTTCGGTATTTTGAAACCTGTTGTGTATACAGTACATATGGGGCATGTTTATCAATACGTGATATATTTATATGTAGTCAAATCTTATGAAATTATTTAAAAAAATTATAATTCGTAGAAATAAATAAAAAAACAAATTCAAGTAAATTTGGATGCAACCCGACTGGCTAATTGAAATTGATTTTTTTTGTGATTAGATATCTTGTGCTTCATGTTTTCACATTGTTTTGAACTCTTCAATTTATTGGCCCCATCGCGTTATATCCGCATTTGAGTAACAATTTGTTTGATTAATTCTGCTAACTAAATTACAAAATTTACGATGTTACTACATTATAAATATATCAACACACATATATAGAAAAATGGACGGGATAGAGCACTGACTACAACTTACTGTCCCCACTCATGATAAAATCCCGCCTTGGAATGGCTTGGTCACCTGGGCTTTATTAGTGGTAAGCAGGGAGGGTTTTGTGGGGGCGCTCGGTTATGGTCTTGGCCTTGCTCGGGACATTGGGGCTGCTCGGTCAGACAGCCTGGGGAACAGCAGCAACAACAACAACAACAACAACAACTTACTCTCACTACCCTTTACAAATAATCTAGAGGTATTAGTTATCAAATTGAACATAAAATTTATGAAGTAAACATTATCTGCTTCCGCCCTTAACCAATTCATCTAACAGTAACCAACCTGACCCAACAGACTGGACGGGCCAGAGCACGGACAACAACCTACTAGACGCCCTGCTACTTAACGCCTCCAGGATCGGTCACGGGCGTACCATCATCAAGCACCCAGAGGCCAAATCCCTCGCACGACAGAAGGACATACCCATCGAAGTCTGTCCCATCTCTAGCCAGGTCAGGTTTATGGCTAAATGATTGCAGGAAAGAATAGCCAAATCAATATACACTCCATGAACCTTGAAACGTCCATTATAATAGCTAGCTCCTTCACAACACTCTTTCAAACTTAGTCAAAACGCAAGTGCACTATACAATTTTAACCGAAATCCATGAGCAAATGCACTGCACAAAAAGTTAGCAAACTTTACCTTGATGATTAAGGATTATATAAAGGAAATGTCGGCATATATCTTAATTTTACTTGGATGAGTTTACTCCAGGTGTGTGCAACCAAAAAGAACTAACCAGCAACCTAAGGCCAGGGAGAGCGAGAGAAATGTAGGTATTGGCGTGAGTCTCCCGATAGGTATTGGCGTGAGTCTCCCGATAAAAATAGTTTGTTCCTTCTACTGTAGGTTTTGGGCCAAGTGAGCGACCTGCGGCTACACCCAGTGGCCCCCCTGGTGTTCGAAAGCTTCCCCCTGGTGGTGTCTAGTGATGACCCTGGGGCCTGGGGGGCTCAGGGGCTCTCCTACGACTTCTATCAGGCCTTCATGGCTCTGGGGGGACCCAAGGCAGACATCAGGTTCCTCAAAAAACTGGCTATCAACTCTATCAAGTAAGTGAACCCGAACATTAGGTTCCTTTTTTCGCCGACTTTCTGTGCGAAAGAGATTCAATATTGTGCATAAAATAGTGTAAATATGTGTTTGTAAATTTATTTTAATGATAGAGGAATAACATAAGAATAAGAAAAATCTAAAAGAAAATTAGTGTGAACAAACATCATAATTTCATTATAACTTCATGTACAGTTGGCCACATAAGATGCGTTCCTCGTTGTGATTGTATGTATATGCGTAAAATAATATGAAAGAGAGTGGTAGGGAGGGGGGATTAATCCTGCTGGGCGCGGGTTTATCACTTTTCCCTACCTTCGTTACTTCTATTTTTTACAGTGAGTTTATGACTACCAATACATGGATATCTTAAAATAAGACATTATTATTGATATTTTAATTACCCTGCTCTTACCGTCTCCAAACCCATATGTTTCACCAGTGTAGATATGTAATTTAGGTGTGTATTTTTGCAGGTACAGCAGTCTGGATGAGAATTGTAAGGTTGAGTTGCTGCAGCGCTGGCAGGACAAGTGGGACCAGTTTGTGACCGACACGCTGAGGCATCTCTCAAACACTGGCAACACTCACAAGGAAGAACTGTGAACAAACTGGCATCCATATTAAGTTATCATCTCTTATTAACCGTTTTAATAGAGTGACTTCACTATGCTTTTGCTGTCATTGGATGATTGAATTCAGCTTACGAATAACCTAAAATAATTAAGTGGGGTATAAACTATCTCAATTAACAAACTAACTCCCACAGATCCCCCCTAAGCTCAGTAGCATTATAAAATGCTATCACCGTTTCATACTGCAGACGTAGGAGTTCGCTCATTTCCTTGTTGTCCCCTGTGAATGATCCATCTTCTTTACTCAGTGGGCCGATGTTAGACGCAGCTTTAGACTTCTGCTTGGCATATAAATTATCTGTATTTTATTATTTTAACCACAACACCAAACACCTCCAATGATATTAATGAAAACATATATGTGATCCACCGGGATTCGAGCCTGGGTTATCACACACAGATTTGTAAATACTCTAACCATCACACCACCAGAAATACTTTGAGTTGTTGTTGTTGTTGTTGTTCCCTAAGCTGCCTGGCCGAACAGCCCCGAGTCCCTGAGAAAGGCCATGGCCACGATCGGGCTTTCCCACAGAGCTCTCATTGAGTGTAGATTGTGTTGTTGGCGTAAGTGGTTGTGTGAAATGCAGTCTTCTATGATGTGTTTAATGGTATGGGGTGCTGTGTTACATCCCGGGCAGGCGTCGAGAACGGAGTCATCCAGTCTCTTCTGATAGCTCAGGAGAGCTGGATGGTGTTCGCATCTCAGCCTGGCCAGGTGGACTCTGTCCTCGCGAGGAAGGGAGGATTCGGAAGGATGGATTTCGGGAGGTCGTGCATGCAGCTGCGTGTTGTCTGTGAGTGAGTGGATGGATCGGTGAGAGATATGAGTATGGATGTGCTTCTGGAAGTTGGTTCGGGGTGGGCAGGGAGGGAGAGAGGACAATAATTACTTTGAGTTTTCCTTTATACCTGCAATAGCCCTGGTCTCCTCTTCCATTCGTTGTAGTTCATAAGAGATTCTTAGTCTTTTGCTCAATTTTCACAATTTCTATTTGGGCCTTTTGTCTGTTCTGTACATTTTGTTGTGTTCGATGTTGTGTTAGTAACTTCATTCTTCGGTACAACTTTCTTCTCTCCCGATCTGTTTTTTTTTTTTTTTGTTATCGGTATGTGGTTGCTACAGGTTTGGGTCAGTTTCTTTAATCAGGACTAGGCATTCTGTTGGTGTCAGGTTATTCATCAAAATTTCCCAATCTATTTCCTCCATTTCCTGGTTCACCTCCTCCCACCTACCGGTAATAGTTTTGTTATTGAAATTAAATTTGCTTAAAGGGCCTGTTTTTGGTCTCACTGCTGGGGGTTTTGGACACTTGTTAGGTTTGTGTTTATTTAATTTAATTTATGATCCGAGAATGTTGTGTTCGAAATGGTCATACTATGTACTATAGGTAGCGCCAACGAACTTGACAATAAACTTGACCCCTAAACTTATAACTGAAAAGGGCCTAGAGCAAACTGACTATAAATATCCACACCTATTTCCTGGTGGGCTCTTCCCAAATTATATAAATGTCAGCTCGATTGCTTTCATTCTTTATGAGTTATGAGAAGCTAAGGGGTCAAGATTATTGTCAAGTTCGTTGGCGCTGCCTATAGGGAGTCATTGTTGGTGAGAACAAGGTCTAAGATATTATTCCCCCTTGTGGGTTCGTTTACTTGCTGGGAAAGGCTAGAAAGGTCGCAGAGTTAAAATAGCTTGACAATATCTCTCGTATTTGCTTCTCCGGTGTTGTTCGCCACTACCTGATTTTCTAATTGCCTCCATATAATGTTTGGCAGATTAAAATCTTCTAACCACATAATAAATTATTTGATGTTGGATTTCCTAGGCCTTCTACTGCTGTTTTATCTTGGTGATTTGGGGTTTGCACTCGTCTATGGATGTGTCCGGGGATCGGTATGTGACAATATTAGCTACATTTAAGGATTCTATTTCAGCCCCAAGTATTTCCATTGCTTCATTGCTGTTATTTATAAATTCAGTACATATCCGAGAGTCATGGATGTACAATGCTACCCCTCCGCGCATTTTAAGCTTTCTGTCTACCCTATGAAGATTATAGCCAGGAATCCATACTTCACTATTTTTGTGGTCCTTAGTATGTGCCTTCTTCCTCTGTCTCGACCTCGCATATCTTGAGTTTGTTTTGGCTACTATTTGAACTGTTCACCCACTCCTCCATGTCCCTCTAACATGGAAATCTGGGCATTTGATATCATAACTAGCCTAATTTTCTAGTGAGGCCTGGCAGAGGGATGGATGGTGGTATTTGCAGTTTTCACCAAACCTGCACTTCCCATTCCTGACTACATTATTACAAATTTTTGGATGCGCAAATCTACAAACTGCTCCATTTCATTTACCTCTTGGTCCAAAGAAACTGTTATTTTTGTATATATTATCTGCATACTGGAATAATTGGCCTGTTTAGGTGTGTAGGTGTAGGGTGGTCATTTGGGCCTTGTATAGAGGTGTGAGTCCTAGTGTTAATGACACGGTCTGGGGAGCCCTGTGCATGGGTGTGGGATAATTTTATGTGAGTGGTGTTTGGTGACGTCGCGGTGTTGCGAGGTGGTGTGGAGAGATTATTTGGTGTTGAGGGAGAGTTGGTGGAAGGATTTTTGTGATACATGTGAGCCATAGTGTTACGAGGTGGTGTGGAGAGATAATCGGTAGATATATTATTTGTGTGGTGGGCCGGTCTCGTGGGTGACGATGTGGACTGCTTTTGGTTTGGGGAGGGGGCTGAGGTGAGTTTTGTGACGGAGGTATTGTGGGTGTTTGTTCAGAGGGAGTTTTTTTTTTTTTTTTTTGGGGTGAGACGAAGTCGGGGATGTTTGAGAGGAATTTCCCGGTGTGCGTCCTCAATGTTGATGGGAAAACACCGCATCTTGGCTATATTTAGTTCTATCTTGTACCTATTTTTTTCCACAGTCCGGATGATTCGCATTATGAACTCAACACAGTTGTTGCAAAAATGGAAGTTTTTCCTTATGTTATTATAAATCTTATTTATAGGTGGTGGCAGTCCTATGCAGCACCAATGAAAAGTGTCTTTGCATATCTGGCATTTTGAGCCATGTTTGTCTCTCACTATGGCCTTACAGCTAGTGCAAAAGTCCCTGGTATTAATTTCTAACATATAACTTTGTATTACCTAACTTTCTTTTACGACCATTACGGCGTGAGGGATGAAGGAGAGCGGAGGATTTTACTGTTTTGTGGTTAAAAGGTTGTGTAGTACCTTCCAATCCCTAACACTGGCTTTGGTATTAACTTTAAGTAACACTTTCGATAAGCTTAGGAATCAGAATCATCACTGCCCTAACCACTTAGGAATCAGAATCATCACTGCCCTAACCACTTTTCCTGTTTCCCATAATGCACAGGTCCTTATTTACACCACACTTGGTTGCGTGGGAGATTCTTTCTCAATAACGTCACTACTATCCCGCGATATGGCAAGAAACAATCTACACTTATTTAAATAGTTTACTTATTATTTTTATCTGTTTGTTTTCATTTTCGATATTTGATTTACGCTTTCTTGTCGAGGTTAAGATCCAATTTCGGTAAAATCGTATAGCATAGACTGTGCCTATCCGTACGACGCACGCGGGAGGGAGGTTTTGGTGAGAGGGGACCCAGGACAAGTGCTAAGTGATTTATGATGGTGTGGTCAGATGGTGGTAGAGCCACTCACTTACACTTATACTGGATCTGAACTTTCTTCTGAAATTGTATGTTCTGTATAAATGCCGGTAGTATTTTCATGGAATACAGTTTACATTCATGACTCGTGATCTAACCACTGTTCACTAATGTAGCGATTTAACTTGGTACACTGGACTAAATCCCGGCATTCACTGATCGGCCGTTAGGTTTATATAGACCATGGCACTTGCTTGTTCTCTACCCGGCACTGGAGAAATAACTTATTTTTCAAACGCCTTTGCTATATCTCGCAAGATATTTATGCCATCACTTTGATTTTACTCTAGCCTACACAGAACCGCGACACTAAGTTTGGTTATGTGAATGATTTTGGTTCAGTTTTATCATCAATATCCCATGGTATGTTCGAAAAACTCGACCGCGACGACGACGGCTTCCCCTCTCACCTAGATATGGCAAAGTCTCGGGAGTCATGGAAAAGGTTAAGGGAGGCCTTTGTCCAGCAGTGAACTGGTAATGGCTGATGATGATGATGATGATATACTATATATATATATATATATACATATATATATATGCTTTGGAAATTAGTTTACTTACCAATAACAGTAACTTTCTAGATATAATTGACTAGGAAGTAAACAATCTGTTATGGCTAATTGTACATGTGTATGAATATGATACTATTAATTTAGCGAATAATGTATTAACTTGAAATGTTTTTTTCCAATAATACAATCATATTGTGAACAATTAATTACAGATTCACTGTACTAAGGCTAAATCTGTTAACGTTAAGAATAACAAATTATATTATACCCTCAAAATGTGCCTGCTTAATGAAACTGTTGAAGGAGTGGAATTTTATATATATCCTGGGTTTACATTAACATTTAAAGATTATATTAACCCTTTCACCACCATTACGTAATTTTAATCATATTCTGGCTACCATTAGACGATTTTTTTAGTTTTTAATCTACCTATACGACTGAAATGGATAAATACTATCGCAATAAACCCTCTTAGTAACATATGTCCTTCTTAAACTGCATAAAATCATTTAATTTTAGCCAGAATCAAAGGTAAAATGGCGTCATGGTACTGAAAGGATTATTAATCACAAACAAAACTTATTAAATAGTCTTCACGAGCTCTATACAATTTCCTGAGTAAAAGCAGGAACTAAGGATATCCAATATATATATTCTGTATTAATACTATCTCGACCTTGTAAATAAAGAATGACCTTCCAAAGGTAAAAATATTTCTGCTTTATTTCACCTTCTTTTGGTACGTAACAGCGCATAAATATTCCCAGCCTACAATTAGCATGGGACATTGTTAAAAAAGGATAATTTTAGAAGCAATATAGTGTGTGAAGTTAGTGTGCAATATAATGACAACAGTAGTAATTACAGTGCAAAGGTTCTAGAGTGCATGGTGTTGTCATGTATATTAGACTGTGGCAGCCAGAGAAAGTCGGGGCAGTTTTCATACCCTTACAACTGACCACTATTATTCTATATAATACATACTTTTTTTTTCTTTTTTTTTAAAGAGACAATGCACGGAGGAAGGAAAAACACAGATAAAACAAAAAGGTCCATGTGCGTAAAGGCATCCTCCATTCATAAAATGTTTGTAACAACTGGATTTAAACATTTGTAGATTGTAAGTTTGTGGAAAGCAATTCGAGGGAAGTGAATTCCAAAGAGTAGTAGCTCTGGGGATAAATGAATTCTGATAAGCAGAAGTTCTGCATTGTGGAGGAGAAAGTGTAAATTCATAGGCGCTCTCAGCTGCCATAGTTCTACGGGGAAAGATGTGGAGAGGCGGCACAATTGAAGCAAGTTCCTCGGAACAATTGCTGTGAAAATATCTGTAGAATAATGCAAGGGATGCAACGTTTCTTCGTATGGATAATGTAGGAAGGTCCTGTGTGATTGCAGGGTTATTGATTAATCTAATAGCTTTATTTTGAATTTTGTCCAACTGCCTCAATGCAACCACTCCACTTCCACCCCACAGAGGTGAACAGTAATCCATCTGAGAACGCACATGACTTTTATATATTACGGACAACTGCTCGTCAGTGAAGAATTCTCGAACTCTGTACAGGAGTCCCAGTTTTTTAGAGGCATTCTTAGCAGTGCTTCTAACATAATGTGTCCAGCTCAAGTTAGTAGTTAATGTTACACCGAGAATGTCAATACTAGGGGAAGTGGGAATATTTACATCATTAAAAAATATATGGGAGTCGTGAGATTCTGTCTGTTAGAAAATTGAATGTACTTGGTTTTCTGTGCATTAAAGGAAACTAGATTCTTTTGTCCCCATTCATTAATTCTAGAAAGGTCCTGGTTCAGAGAAATTGCAGTGTTTATTTTTGAATTTATAAGATCGGGTTGGGTGAAAGAATTGGTAAATGTGAAGGAACTGTGGAGTGTTGAGTCATCTGCGTAGGAATGTATTGGATTATGAGTGGTAGATATGAGATCATTGATATGAATGAGGAACAGAATTGGGGCCAAAACTGATCCCTGGGGAACACCAGCATTTATTGAGTGAAATTGAGAATAAAGGCCATCTACCATTACACGTATTTTTCTGTTATGAAGATAAGAAGAAATTAGTGGAACTAATACCATATATATTTGTTGTAACCAGTATTATGTGATAATATATTAGCTTTAATTGTATACCTCCACTTCAAAATGTAGAGCGCTCATCTATTTACCTACCTATTGCCAGAGCCCTTAATCCCTGACGGTTCGGCCACGAACAAACATCTTCCAGGCTCCCCTGCCCTTCGACAACACTCGTCCCTCTTCCCAGCCCCCACTCATTACATCTATCCACTCTAACCCAGGACTTATTGTAATCATCATCTATGTTATCAGTATGGGGCATTACCAAAAGTGAGATATGATAATCCCGCGCTCGAGTTGGTATGAACAGAACGCCTGGACCGGCCAGGTAGTCAACTAACTTGGGAGACGAGCATATGAAGTGGCGGATTTATCACGGACTTTACTTTTACAGGCGCCACTAACACTAAGTATTGTACACATATTGGTAGGTACTGGAGTAGTGCCAAAGATGTACAATACATTGTGTTTCATGGGTATGAGTACCTAAAATTGTGTTCGCCACGAAAATATGGAGGTGATAAATCGGCACCAACGGTTCTAGACTAGTACGAATAATACACACCATATGATTGTGTATTTGTGTGACATAATATTCCTGTACTGTAAACCTCAGGTGCTTCTCTGGTAATGAAGGAACTCAATAACCACTCCCCTGTAATGGGGGATAATGTGCATAATATCCTTTAGTAGTGTAATCAAATTGGTATCCACACGAATATATGAAATTATATATTCTATTTCACGCCGGGTATAACTAGTTGGAAATGTAGTAGTGTAGTCGTAGGATACTAATTAGGGATTTAGTACAAAAACCACTGTATTGTGGAAAGTGCTCTGGGGTCTGAAGTAATATACTCATACTCCTTATATACTTTACATACATTCTGCTCTCTACCCTAAATTCTAACTATCATGTAAATACCATGGCTGCCTCTACAACCTACGTTAGTGCCCTCCATTACGAGAGCAGCCAAGCTATTTGTACCGAGATATTCCCTGGTAATGGTGGAGTCTCTCTACCGTGTCTTGCCTGGGGACACAAAACCTACCCCGCCCCGGACTGTTAACCCCCCGCGGTTAAGGGGGTCACCTGCTTTTTTTGTCTTTCTCTCCTTCCCTGGCTTGTATCCATTCGGCCCCATTCAGCCAACTGTTTTAAGACGTTTATCCCCATCCAGGTGTCGATTTCTTCCTGGTGAGCGATAGCGAGCTAGCATTGTATGGAGAAATTTCTCTATCGAAAAATTTACAGATTTAGCTTGCTGTCAAAACAAAAATATATATATGCTGGCTCTCTACCGCTCGCTTGGAAAATATTGACACCTGGATGGGGGTAAACGTCTTAAAACAGTAGGCTGAATGGGGACGAATGGATACAAGCCAAAGAGATAGGGAAAGAAAGAGAAAAAAAAAAGCGAGATTGGCTCCCTTAAATTAAAGGGGAAGCTATGTTGGTTTTGTAGAGTTATGTGGGGGCGGGGAAAGTAAAGCGGAAGCTAGGTTGGTTGTATAGTCTAGCATTTATATTTTATTCTCATATACAGTACATTAACTTCAGGGGGGATGGGCCGGTTTTCTGGACCATTTTCTCCCTCATGTTTAGCCCCACTAGTGTTGAGATTATAAGACGTTCGGCCCATTAGTTTGGCGATTTTAACACCTTTCGCCCCAATTCGTTGTCAATTTTAAGACCGTTTGTGCCATTTAGGTGTCGATTATTTCCTGGCGAGCGATAGTGAGCTTACAATTTTAAGAGGAACCGGCCTTCGGCCGGGAAATTTTTCTACCGAAAAATTTACAAATTTATCTTGAAGGGGGGTCTAAGGGGTGTTTTTTCTAAGCTTGATGGAGGTCCAGGGAGAAAACTAAAATAATATATGAATAAATTAATTAATAGACCAAACAAAAGGCCAGTCTCCCCTTAAAACAATGAAATCCTATTTGCTATATACTGTAGATAGCTCGATAAAGATATACATATAGTGTATATTTAAAGATATAAATATAGTGTATATTTAAAGATATAAATATAGTGTATATTTAAAGATATAAATATAGTGTATATTTAAAGATATAGATATAGTGTATATTTAAAGATATAAATATAGTGTATATTTAAATATAAATATAGTGTATATTTATAGATATAAATATAGTGTATATTTAAAGATATGAATATAGTGTATATTTAAAGATATAAATATAGTGTATATTTAAAGATATAAATATAGTGTATATTTAAAGATATAAATATAGTGTATATTTAAAGATATAAATATAGTGTATATTTAAAGATATAAATATAGTGTATATTTAAAGATATAAATATAGTGTATATTTAAAGATATAAATATAGTGTATATTTAAAGATATAAATATAGTGTATATTTAAAGATATAGATCGATAAAGATATAAATAAAGTGTATTGTTATAGTTGAAAGAGCAGGACGTTTGTAAAACCCAGTGACAAATTAACATTCAAAACACCATTTCCATTGTTAAGTTATGACAAGCAGTTTGTTAATCATGAACATATGTAATTGATCCAACGGTAAACGTCTTACTGAACATTAAATATTAGGTAATTAGCTGATAGATTGAAATTCTCAGCGAGATAAAGTAAAACGAATTATATATATATATATATATATATATATATATATATATATATATAAAAGCTGTATCGAACACGGTTGTTTCTAATTTTCAAGCACATTATGGGAAAGTTTAGAACTATGCGATCATTTATATGCTTGGACCCCAGCAAATAGAGCTAAGATCATTCCTAGACATATTTGGAAGAATTCTGACAATAATATTATAAACAAAAAAGTAGTATGAAGAACTGGGTGTTAATTGATGAATACGAACTGGATATCACAATTTTTATTTATGATGGCCGATTAATTCTTACATGTTACTTTAATTACAAATGTAATACTTTGTAATTTAGATATATTAATCGGCAAAAGTGATTGTACACAGTGATGCGGTGTTGTGCAATTTTCACGGTTAATGTGGAAAACATTTGCGCGTGAGATAATTAAGTGTGCCACACATAATGACAGTGTGGAATCATTCAGATTTTCTATTAGGTCAGTCATTACAGATAATCCGCGATAATTCTTAGGATCTCTCATTTATAAGTTATTAGTTATTTGTATTTGTCATTTAAAATTACTAATAGAATAGTGTAATAATGGAGTGCAGGAATATACTAATATATATACAATTGTTATTATGATGTTAACGATTTGTTGAGTTTCGCCTGTCTCATGAAACACTACATGCTTCTTTCCAGACTTCCTCTCAGATGAAAACAATGCTAACTATTTTATTTTGATTAATCAAATTAACTAATTACTCTTTTTCAAATTGAATTACTTCTACGCATAAGCATTTTGTGACAAAGTGTCCGAAATGGGTCAGCAATATTAATGCAAACATTCATGGTTGGGGTTCAGTCTGCTTCGAAACAATAAACCTTAGTTATATTTTCTTTTGTTTATCCTTAAATACTTAGTTTTCTCTCAATTCCTATTCTAAAAAATTAAAGTGTGGGATACTGAATCGTGGAGTCGTGGACAAGTGGCAGCCCTGACTCAGTGTGTTTGTGTCTTCTGACCAGTGACCAGTGCGAGAACAGTGCCGCGGTGATCTTACAGTTGTGTTATTATCTTCGGTCCTAACGAGAATATAACCATGAAGTGCCACCAAGGTAAGCATTGGTGTTCCCTGATACTGTTGATCTTATATGTGAAGTGATTATGTGTGTGGATGTTGAGATATTTGTGATATGGTGAATCAAGCTCCGTTTTCTCAGCCTGACAGTTAACGCCACCTGTTGGCTGTTATAGAAACCTTTCCATCAAAGTAATCTCTTCGTCCCCCCCCCCCCCTCTATCTGTTTCCTTTACTCCCACCTCCTCCCTCTTAGCCCCTTCATTCTACCCCCCTCCCCCCCTTACATCATCCTCTCTACCTACAGTAAGCGAGCCCAAATATTAGCATCTTGTGATAAGTGGCTTAAAATGAGGCACATATACTTGTTTACTTCATTCCCTAGTTTCCATATGATCAACGACGCCATCCAAGATAAACAGGAAGAAACAGTAAAGATTTGAAATTACATTGATGGGCCATGGTAGGATTTTGTGTAGGTTCAGCAGTGACTGACATCTAGCCATCAATCAAGCGAATCAAACGGAGAGTGCTAACATTGCTGTGGGCTCGCCTATTCCTTTCTCCCTCTCATCCTGCCTTCCTCTCACCTTCCTCCTAAGCCATTTCCCTGTTTCCGTCTCATCCCTCTTTGTCACCCTCCCATCCACACCTCCCTCTCATCCCTCCCTGCCTTCTTTTCTCCACCTCAATGCCTTCCTCTTATCTCACCCTCTTCACGGACTCTGGAAAAACTAAATAAGATGGTCACCAATTTTCCCATGGATTGTTTTATTTTTCCCTGTTAGTTTTCATCAATATATAGTGTTTGGAAATAATTACAACCCTGGGCGAAACCGTTTTCCCCATTATACAACGATCTTAAGACACGCCGCCCGATAGTGGGGAGGGCTATGAAGTACAGGGAAAATGAGGGGTTAAATGCGTAAAACGGCGATTAAAACGTATTTTAGCAAACTTGGCTCGGGTTTTAAGGTATTTAAAAGGCCTAAAACCCAATATTTCGAAAACCCGACCCAAGTTTTGGTGAAAGCTGGCTCGGATTTTGAGAGTTTGTAGACAAAACAATTACAGTAACCTCATTTAGAAATTTGGCTCAGGTTTCCCGAAATTGCAAAGCCATAAACCTCGAATTTTGGAAAACCCGAGCCAAGTTTTGGCAAAACTTGGCTCGGATTTTGCGAGTTTTAGAGTAAACAAATTACAGTAACCTAATTTAGAATTTTGGCTCATGTTTCCCTAAATTGCAAACCCCAAAAAGCATAATTTTGGAAAACACGAGGCAATTTTGGGCAAAACTTGGATCGTATTTTGAGAATCGAAAAAGAGTAACGAAATGTCGGTAATCGCCTCATGCTTTCCCTAATTGCAAAGCCATATAACCAGATTTATCGAAAACGTAGCACTTATTTAAATCATAAATATCCAGTAACATAGACCTAGTACATTGGATACAAGCCTAATCCACACCTAACGCCTACAATGTGTCCGTAGTACCTAGTAGGCCTACGTGGGATACAACACGAACCATTACCGCCGCCCATTTAGTATTCGGGCGTAACTGTAAATACTACCGCAACTATGAATCTTGTTTCTGAGACCTAGTATATTAACCTAACCAAACAACCCAACCTAACCTAACCTAGACCCAGTACGTAGAATACTAAACTAGCCCTTGCATGCCAGCTACAGCGGATTCATAGTACTCAGTACGTGGTATACTAAACTAGCCCTTGCATGCCAGCTACAGCGGATTCATAGTACTCAGTACGTGGTATTTATTACCCATTAATTTCCGGAAGTTTAAACCTATGTGAAAAAATCTTACCTCTTACACGTCACATCAGTAGGCAAGCACCCATGTTCAGTAGGTATATCCCTAGTAGGGTACCCAGTACATTGGGTGGATGAATAGTGTCTACAATAATAGAGTGTGGCAGAGGTGAACATCCTTTGCATTCTACCGCCATGCCTCGACTGGCAATTTTCAGGTAAATCAAGGTGGGTATCTGTGATTGGCCGATTGCAATGACGTAATCAACATAATATACCTCGGTGATTGGCTCCCGAGGGTATGCGTGACGTAGCATATGCGTTATAATGACGTGTTCACAACAAAAAACAATAGGAACCCAGTAGTGTCTCGTGACGTGATGCGCAAAGCTGTGGAAATGAACACCTGTAGTTTCGACAGAGATGGGCAGGTGGAGTTAGTGTTGACTAAAAAGCTGGTGGACAGACCTCGGGAGACAGGTGAAAATGGCGTGTGTACGAATCGGTGCCGTCTATAGGAAAATATTGACAACCATGTTACGAAAAAAATCCATTTTAGTACCATATATTTTTATTAGGTTTTGCCGAGGCTTGAAACACATTTTCATATGATGTTTAGAGCATATAAAATCCATATTTGTTTTCAAATATTGCAAAATAATTGGTGACCAACTTATTCAGTTATACTGGGACTCTCTTATCTTATCCCTCCCTCCTCCCTCTCACCTTCTTCCCTCTACCTTACCTCCCTCTCATTCCCCTCCATCTTCCTATTTTCCCATAACCGTCCTCCCTCTCACCCCACCCTCCCTCTCACCCTCTTCCTCCTCCTTACTATTTCTCCTCTTATCCTTCTCCTTCTTGCATCTGGCTATCCTCTCACTCTTACCCGCGTGTTCCACCCTTCCTCAGTCTCATCCTTTCCCCTTCATTCTCCCCCTCCTCCCTCTCATCCTCCTCCCTCTTCCCCTTCTCTCACTCTCACCCGCGTGTTCCTACCCCTCCTCTCTCTCCCCCTCCTCCCTCTTGCCCTCCTCTTACTCTCACCCGCTAGTTCCTCCCCCTACTCTCTCTCCCCCTCCTTCCTCTCCTCTCCCCCTCTTACTCTCACCCGCTAATTCCTCCCACTCCTCTCTCTCCCCCTCCTCCCTATCCCCCTCCTCCCTCTCACCCCACTCACTGCCTCCATTGCGCCACCACTTTTCCCGGCCACTCGCTTAATTACAAACATGACTCACAGAACAAGTCTCCCTCACAAAGGAAATTACTGTGTTCTGCAAACTTAAGAAATAACTTCTTTAACCACGTCAATCACGTGACATTCTTTTAACTTCATTATTACCATAACAAATATATACTGTATATATAGGGAAAAACCTCTTAATGAAATGGCTATACATACATATCAACTTTGCCCTATAGCTCTGACCTTCTGCAGAGATTGGCGGATCGGAATGGTAGTCTTTCCAGATTAATTTACTGAATTTAATTTGAATTATTATTATTAAAATAGGACTTCACAGCATACTAACCATTCAGGATAAATATATCAGCACAACTCGAGAAGAAAGTCAAATCTGAGTCTCTTTTCGAGAACTCCAGTCCTTCGAAAGCTTAAGTTATTAGTTAAAATAGAGCTTCAGAGGCTATTAACCCTTCTGGATTATTAAGTCAGCACACTGTGAGTCAAGAATAGCGTCAGGCTTGTAATCCCTTTTCGAGAACTCCAGTCCTTTCCATCAGTTACGGTTGCATTTATATATATCAGGGAAAGGATTGCGTACAGTTGTGGACATTTCTTGTATGCATTTTAAGCCCTTAAAGTGAAATAACGAATGCTCCTCTCGAATGCAAAGATCAGAAAAATCACTAAGGAGGTTTGTTTCAACCCAAGAAACCTGTACACCTTTAAACCTTTAAAGACAGCATTTATGAGCACGCCTATACACTCCAAGACACAAATTGTGGTCACAAGGTGTCCATGCTAACTCGGACTGAATAAAATCTTCGCTTTATTTGGGAATTTATCTAGTTTTACACCGGGTCGAAACCATCGATATATTATTTAGACAAATATGTTAGTTAGGTCATGTACTTCATTAATTTGCCATATATGTCCACCCCGTTGGTAATTCATTATAAACAAAATCCCTAAATCTCGCACGGCTCACCCGATCTCCATTTTCTGTTGTGTTGGTGCGGGGCGGCCCCCACCTTCTTTCATTTATGCCACGCCTGCGCAGTAGTGTTTCACACCTGCCAATAACAATCAATCCTGTTAATGACGTAGTATCAGGTTACATGCCTCAACCACTCACAACCACCCACGCCTCCCCCCCCCCCCCCCTCCACCGTGCCTGTGATTTCAGCACTCGAGTCATGGCTTCCGTCTGCGATGGTTGTACACACGGTATAGAATGTTACTATACCGTGGTTGTACACCTTCCTTTTTTGATATTATGGAAAATATTAAGGAAACCACCCACCAATTATTTTCATTATTTTTTTTTTTTATAGTTTTAGTTTATTTGCATCAATATATAGTGATTGACATTAGTTTCAACCTCCGCAAAAATAGTTTTCCCCTTTATCCAACGATCTTAAGACACGGCGCCCGATAGTGGGGAGGGCTATGAAGATCAGGGAAAATGTGGGGTTAAAGACATAAAAAGGCGATATAATGGTTTTTATGATGAAAGTTGGCTCGGGTTTTGTTGTTTTTCAACTTAAGAAAACCCCAAAATGAAAAAAACCCGAGCCAAGTTTTGGCAAAAGTTGGCTCGGATTTTAAGATTTTTCAGCTGCATAAAAGACAGTAAGTGCAAAAAAGAAGTTGGCTCGGGTTTTCTTGTTTTTCAACTTAAGAAACCCCCAAAATTAAAAAAGTCATGTTTTGGCAAAAGTTGGGTCGGATTGGACAATTGTTAGGCTTCATAAAAGCTGAAAATGTAGAAAATGCGAGCCAACTCTTCGCCATTGGATACAGGATGGGGTGTGGGAAGAGCTCTGCCCCCCCCTCCCACACCCCCGTGATTAATTGAAATCATCATCTATGTTGTCCGATAGTGGGGAGGGCTATGAAGATCAGGGAAATTGTGGGGTAAAAGATGAAAATAAAGGGAAATATTGAAGAACTTATTCCAAAAACCCAGTAAGCTAATTAGCCATTATCCAACAATTAAGCTACATTATAGATATTAGCCTAACCTGCCAACCTTACCTAACCTAGTATTATGAGTGGGGGCTGCTGCCCCCACACCCCCGCTGGTTGGATGGTACATGGGATAGAAAATGAACTTACCCAGTAAGCTCATTATCTATTATCCAACAATTAAGCAACATTAAAGATTTTAGCCTAACCTACCAACCTTACCTAACCTAACCTAGTATTATGGGTGGGGGCTACCGCCCCCACACCCCCGCTGGTTGGATAGTACATTGGATAGAAAATTAGGTCAATTCCTAGTGTTAATTAGACTGAAATGGAGGGAGAAAGAGGTCCGGCGAGTAGTGTTGTGTGCCGTCTATGGGGAGGTATATATGTTTTGTTACAGTAGCTATAATTGCTTTAATGCATTTCCGCCGCTACTGACATATATAGGAATGAAGTCATAGAAATTGATGGTTGCGCTGTGTAAGTAACGCTAGAATAATACCGAAAAAACACTATAGGTGCAAATAAACTTTATAACAAAATTTACATCTATAATAATAATAAATAACCAACCTTATGTAACAAAGGGACAGTGACGGCGTGTTCTGGACTTATCCTCGTAATAATGGTGTGTACACCGCCAGTGATCTTTATCTGGTCGGTAATGGCAAGGATGTCCACACCTAGGACACTCAACACTTGTAGGCAATATACCGTGGTCTGTAAGTATCTTAAGGGCTGCCTGGTTGTTTTGAGACATTTTTATAATTATTGTTCAGGGGTAAGTGCACAACCACTACAGACACTGGCCATCCTGCAACTGACATTTAAAACCATGCTGCCTGCCGGTGGGCTGGAGTTCAATGCACTCATTGGCTGACTAAAATGACGTAATTGTCCATATATTGATCCATGATTGGGTGACTCCTTCAATACCGTGACGTATGGTGACGTATACAAAAAAATAACCAATAATATGGCAGAAACATAGTGACGTGTTGATCATTAGTTCACATAGAGAAAGGCAGAGGGTGTTATATTCGAATATTTACGATAAAAGCGCTCCTCAATTATAGTATCAACATGGCTGACCTAGCGGGGTGGCGTCTGTGGGAAACACTGGACAAATATCGTTACAGGTTACAGGTTCTAGGTTCTGTATCTCCCTTAATAGCATTTTTCGAGGGTTGACACTTATTTTAACATGGAGTATAAGTTATATTACATCCTAAATTAAATTTTAAAAATCAGTGAAAATTCTTGGGTTGTTTATATAATAGAAGTTACTGTGTGACACGTAATATGTTGAAGGGGGAGCTCTGCCCCCTCTAAACACCCGTCACTTATGTCATCATAATCTGTTGTACTTCATAGGGGGTCCAATTAAGGAGAAATTTAATTAACAGACGAAATTAGGCCGCAACTTACAATAACATAGCGGGCCGCCGTTTATGGGAGACTTTTTACACATCATTTTCAATGTTAATTTTCTCCCTTAATCGATTTTTCCAAATTATCAAACTTACATAAAAATGAAGTACAGTTTATAGGGATTCCAACATGCATTTCAAAATGGTCATGGAAATTGGTGGGTGGTTTGCTTAATATATACCGATATTATTGAGAAGTGTTTAAGAAAAAACGAGCCAAGTTTAGATATCTTAAAATCCCATGGTGTGTTGCCCTCCAAAGTAGATTGTGTTAAGTGTGGACGCCCCTGTACTCTAAGAGAAAAAGTTAACCCCAAAACAGACAACAAGACACTTGTCTGGCGCTGCCACCACGACGATGAATGAGGTACCTTAGTTTCCCATTAGTATATGTTATCTAGAATGTTTTCTAGTTTAGCACTTGGTAATAGGTAAGGGTTAGCCTTGTATTCAATGTACTAGGACATACGGTGGTAGGTAAGGGTTAGTTGGACAATATTTACGTCTTAGACCGTCGGCGAGACAGGTTAGTTTTCGGTTAGGTTAGGTTAGGTTAGGTTAGGTTAGGTTAGGTTAGGTTAGGTTAGGTTAGGTTAGGTTAGGCTAATGTTGAAAATACTAAAATGCGACGGTCCTTGGTATTAAACAACATTATATATCAAAGAAAATATATAAACAACAAAAAATTACCTGAAAAACTCGTAACTGGTTTGTGATACATTTTTACCAACGCCTTCTTTATGCAGAATAATCGATATTTACCCCCTGCTGGCAACATAGATGACGGTTTAAATAATTCATGGGGGAGGGGATGATGGGGGGCAAAGTCTCCCCTCAATCCATCGTGTATCCTACATTGGAATTATGATAATATTCAAGGACACTAGTGCGACGTTATGAGAAACAATTTATTAGGGAAAATAGGCACCAATTGATTCGCCATATTTTTCTCCATATAGTCCGCATGGAGGATATTCGTTATCAACAAATTGAAAAATACCCACTTCACAGACAACTACACCAAAAATCTAAGTCAAAGCGGAGGTGTGGGGCCGGTAGCCCCCACCTATAATACTAGGATAGGTTAGGTAAGGTTGTTAGGTTAGGCTAATGTCCTTTCAAAGGGGTATAGGCTAGTAAACGCTAGGATAGCCTATACCCGGTCAGAGGTAAGAAGAAGAAGAAGAAGAAGAAGAGTCCTGCAGTAGTCTCCTTGAATGCTACCGGAATTATAACTAAGACCATGAAAACACTAATTTCTCAAAATCTGGAGGAAAAAAACATGAAAAATAAGGGTGCGAGCCTATTCCCTATAATTACCCAAACGCCTTCTTTAGGCAGTATAATCGATATTTACCCCCTGCTGGCAACATAGATGACGATTTCAATAATTCATGGGGGGTTGAAGGGGGGCAAAGCCTCCCTCAACCCCCCTGAGCCCATGAAAACTATGAAAACTGGATATTTACCTTTATTTGTTTTACCTAGTATATGCCTGTTAACTGCTGGAGGCCCATTTTAAACTGAATAAAATCGTCTAATAGTAGTCCGAATAAAGTTAAAACGACGTCACCGGTAATGAAGGAGTTAAGCAGTTCAGAATGAGCCGCAATTTAACTGGTACGCTGCTGTGTGATACACATGAATAACAAATGACTGATTATTTTATTCGGTCATGTGCTTAATGGGAGTTTCAGAATAGTTCATCAGTGTGCGTCACGGTTGGTCAATTAAATATGTATAACCTTTCCCTGCAGCCGACTGTACACTCTGGGACATAAATTGTGGCCCTTTTTCACGCCTTGAACTAGTTCAATGGATCTCCAAGATTGAAATATTAGGTCAAACATTTACAAGATTTTCCGATTCAGTTAAAAATAGGTTAAAACAGTTAATGACAATTCATGTTTTAGGGTATACACTCTAAAACTTAAATCCTTGCCCAATATGAACCTTCGACTAGCAAAACGAACCTCCAAAATATTAATACCAGGCAAAGAATGAAGAAGATTCGATTAAGTTCGGGATTGCTTCGAAAACTTAAGATCACGATTTATGTCCAAGGCTCTACGCTCTATGACATAAATTTTGGTATTTAATTATCAAAGCTAACTCAAACTGAATTTAATATTTATTCAATAATAATAGGACCATTCTACTTAGGAGCTTGATAATAATCTAAATGTATGCAATTATATAAATTATTTTCATTGGCTGTGAATGTATATAAATTGACAGCAAGAGGAAAATAGGGAAAAATGTTATTTTAATACCACGAATTTTCAGAGTGTTTTTTTATGAATGCTTTTTTTTTTCATTTGCATCAATATATAGTGTTTGTAATTAATTAGAAATCTCGGGAAAACCTATTTTCCCCATTAGGCCTATTGATCGATGCTGAGACAGGCCCCCCCCCCCCCTCCCCGATAGTGATTTGAAAAGACATTAGCCTAACCTAACCTAACCTAACCTAGTATTATGGGTGGGGGCTGCTGCCCCCACACAAAGCTGGTTGAGTACCCTTAGTAAATAAAAAAAAAAAAAAATGGCTGTCGATTATACGAAGGTGAAAGAAAAGTCGATGAAGTCTAGGGTGTTTACTCTGCAATCTTCAGCTTGATTGTACATTGATAACGGGAAAGTACCGTATTGACAACCTTGTTATGAAAATTAAATTTTAGTACCATACTTTTATATTAAGTTTTTCCGAGGGTTTAACACATGTTCATATGATTTTTAAGAGCTATCGATAACTGGAAGTACTGTATTGGCAACCTTGTTACGAAAAAGACATTTTAGTACCATACTTTTTTATTAGGTTTTTCCGAGGGTTAAAACAAATTTTCTTATGATCTTTAGAGCATATAGATTCAATATTTATCTTCAAATATATCAACAAAATTCGTGGTATTAAAATAACATTGAACCGAAAAGAGTATTACGGTTTACTAAGACAAATGATACATTAACCCTTTCAAGATCCGATTAGGCATTTTTTTCTGTTTTCTAGCTATTATCAGATAATGTTATTCCGATTAGCAAGAGTGTATGGAATTCAGAGGGATAATTGAGATATTCTTTACCATTATCATTCCCACAGATCCTTACTAAGCTGTATGAAATTGTCTAATAATAGCTATAGTCTATTCGCTGTAAGTAGGCCAGAAATCACGACCTCTAACCTCTGAAACTCCCAAATGAATAGAGTACCGTAATCGAGCTAATATTTCTACCATTTGGGAAGAGTCAGTCAAGGAGTATATGTGGAAATTTACAGCCAATTTTCTCTAGCCCTTTTTGAGTTACAGAGGTTATGATTTTTCGCCTACTTACAGCGAATAGACTATAGTACAGTCAATACGCTTCATAATCCTCGGGGGGGGGGGGGGGTAAATTAAGGGGAGATTTCCACTTGAGGGATTTTTTTCTTGACTCCTTTCTCCCTCATGTTTAGCCCCATTGCTTTTCTAATTTTAAGACGTTCGCCCCATTATTTTGACGATTGTAAGAACCTTCGACCAATTTCTGTCAATTTTAAGACCTTTCGTGCCATTTAGGTGTCGATTTTATCCTGGCGAGCGATAGCGAGCCTGTAATTTAAGAGGAACCGGCTTTCAGCCGGGACATTTTTCTACCGAAAAATGTACAAATTTATCTTGAAAGGGGCTCAAAGGGGTGTAATCTTGAGCTTGATGGATATCTAGAGACCAAACTAAAAACCTCCCCTTAAACGCAGTACAAGTTGATGTAGTTAGGTGTATTTTCAACTGACCTATATCTTAACTGGTCTACTGTAAACTCGGATGCCATAATCACTACCCCGCTCATAAGAATTCGTGGACCCCCTATGTTTTTATTTATGCAATTATAACTAAATGGATTGAGTTTTGGATAGAACTTACTTTTCAATAAATGGTATAATTACATAGTTTTTTTATTTGATGTATAGACAAATGTATTCATAAATTCGTTTCCAGAGATATACTTCCATAATTAGAAATAGGTGAGGTCCACGAATAAATATTAGTGGGGTAGAGACTATGGCATCCGAGAGTACAGTTGGCCACACAAGTTCTATTCCTCTCCGTGATCTTATACATAGAAATATAATGCGCATGATTGAATTACGAGTGTAGTTTCTTATGCAGTGGTTAACTCATCTGATTAGTCAACTGATAATCAAAAGAAACCACACTCGCAATTAATTCATACTAATTTACTTTCGTACATAAGATTGCGACGAGGAACGGAACTTATGTGGCCAACTGCACATTGTCCAGTATACCGCGGCCACCCCTTCGTGTTTTGTGTCACCGGTGAGGCCCTGGTGACCTGTTTGTGCCATTACAGGGTCATTTACTGCTGATAACGGTCCTATCTTAATCGTCAACCCTTATCATGTGAAATACTAGCCTATGATAAAGAGTTTAGTCTTACTGGGTCAATGTTAATTACTGTTGTTAATAAATTGTACGAATGCCTTATCATTCTTAAACGACAGGCATTATTGAACAAATCAAGTATATATATATATATATATATATATATATATATATATATATATACAGGGTGTTTCAGTTGACGTTTTCATAAATGACAGGACATATTTGTCAGGCAATAATAAGAATATTCTATGACGTTCGGGGTGAGTATTTATAATTATGGAGATATTGCACATCGAAAGTTATCTATAGATGCAAACAAAATGCAATCTAAGGGGTAAAAACTAATATTTCAAAGCTAGCGCAGGGCAGAAAGCCTTTATTTACACGTGGATACCAGGGTTAGAAAAGTGTTTCGGAATCGCTCTAAGGATGATACAAATAATATAATATTCCATTCAAGGGTTGAGGACTCGAATTCTTAGAGCGATTCCGAAACACTTTTCTAACCTCATTATCCACGTGTAAACAAAGCCTTTCGGCCCCGCGCTAGCTTATTAACATTAATATATACCCCTTAGACTGCATTTTGTTTGTATCTATCGATAACTTTTGATGTGTAATATCTTCGTAATTATAAACACTCACCCCGAACATCATAGAATAAAATAAGTCTTATTATTACCTGACGAATACGTCCTGTCATTTATGAAAACATCAACTGAAACACCCTATATATATACTGTATATATATATATATACATATATATATATATATATATATATATATATATATATATATATATATATATATATGGTGACAGGTCAATTGAGCCAGTGCCACTTCAACCAGTGCCACTTTAATCAGTGCTAACTCTACCAGTGGCCACTTCAACCAGTGACCATTTCAACCAGTGACCATTTTAACCAGTAGGTTAGGTTAGGTTAGGTTAGGTTACTGGTTAAAATGGTCACTGGTTGAAGTGGCCACTGGTTGAGTTAGCACTGGTTGAAGTGGCACTGGTTGAAGTGGCACTGGTTCAACTGACATGGAACCACATATATATATATATATATATATATATATATATATATATATGCATACAAACCAGTTTGGAAAATATATAATGTACAGTCAGTATGTAAGTCCTGCTTAGAATATAACTGTTCACTGACATGACAAAGACTCACAAGAGTGCATATTTCCACTCCATATTTTACAAGGGTCAGCAAAGCTCTGTATCCTCACCCTATTTTCTATAACTTAATGAATTGTAACCTTCTATATAATGGATAGGGGATGCCACTGACTAGACTTTTGTTTTCCCAGGTGTTGAATGAATTTGTTTATTATTATTTTTTTAATTTGTGTTTATGTATAAAAAAAAATATATATCTATTTTTGCAGTTGAATTGAGCCAAATTCGAATTGTTCAATCGTGGAATTAGTTGGCGATTCAATTAAATGGATTCTGACTATACGAAAACTTTAATTGCTCGGAATTTGAAGTAATCTCTGGTTGAACTGACAGGGAGCTAAGGTTGAAATGACCCAATCATTTAAATTTGATGGGAGTTTATATTATTTGGAGTTTAACTTCCTAGGGTTCAAATTACTATGAATAAATAAACTAGAGGATGGATTACATGGGACTTCAATTATTGACAGGAATATATTTTGACTGGATAAATTATATATTAACCGGTGTTAAAATGACCGAGTGTTAATTGCTCAGAGTATACGTCAACCAAGGGTAGAATAATTAATGGTTGGAATTAACTGGGGTTATATTCACCGGGTGTTTAATTCACCAATCACGAATATTGAAAATAAAAATGAGTAATAAACCTAGCAAACGTACAGTCGTCCAATATTCCAGCTAGAACATGGCTTCTTATATTTATGTTATTGTAGAGTAATAAAGAAGAATAATGGGAAGTGGAATCTACTGACTTAACCTACCCAATAGTTTGTTCATTACTGTCTTTTGCATTTATCATTTTTATATAATGTAAACAGGTTGAATCTACTATATAAAGGGAATTTTCTGTGAGAATTGTGTCTGTTTGTTCACGAACTACTCCCTCAGTTTTCAAGATGGAGAGCCCATACTTGGCATACATACTAAGGGGGTGCCAGAAAAGGTTTTAAGCTGGGTGGGGGGGAGCCCCCAACTCCCTCAGTTTTCAATATGGAGAGCCCATACTTGGCATGCATACTAAGGGGGTACCAGAATAGGCTTTAAGCGGGTGGGGGGGAGGGCTGAGTCTCCGCCCCCCCACTCGTTCAGTTTTCAAGATGGCGAGCCCATACTTGGCATACTGTACATACTAAGGGGGTGCTGGAATAGGTTTTAAGCAGGGGAGGGGAAGACTCTGCCAACTCCTTCAGTTTTCAAGATGGAGAGCCCATACTTGCCATGCATACTAAGGTGGTGCCAGAATAGGTTTAAAGCAGGGGGGTGGGGGGGGTGGAACCCCCCTCCCCAACTCCCTCAGTTTTCAAGATGGAGAGCCCCTACTTGGCATGCATACTGAGGGGGTGCCAGAATAGGTCTTAAGCGAAACAATTGTTGTCCCCTCACCTCTCGGAAGGAGGGGGAGAGACGGCCCATACTTCGATTATCCCCCGGGCGGCGCCGGGTACCTCAGCTTGTACCATAAATAAGAGAAGCCTGGGAAGCTTGAATGTTAGCTGCATGTACAGTTGCCCACATAAGTTATGTTCCTCTTTTTGATCTTATGTATGAAAGTATAATAGTGTGAATGAATTGCCAGTGTAATATCTTACAATCAACAGTTAACTAGTCAAATGAGTTAACCACTGCAATATAAAGTGCACTCATAATTCATTCTTGCGCTAAATATGTCTATGCGTAAGCTCACGGATAGAACCAGAACTTATGTGAGCAACTGTACATTAATATCAGTAGTTTCTCTCCGTCGGTGTGTCAGTGTTCAAGGGCTGGTAGGTGGTGAGTGTTGCGGGCGGGATTAAAGGGAGAGGGTCGTTTTTCTGGACCCTTTTCTCCCTCGTGTTTAGTCCCATTAGTTTTGAGATTTTAAGACGTTCGGCCCATTAGTTTGGCAATTTTAACACCTTTCGACCTATTTCTTTGTCAATTTAAGACCTTTCGTGCCATTTAGGTGTCGACTTTTTCCTGGCGAGCATGTAATTTTAAAAACTTGGGCCGGGACATTTTTCGATCGAAAAATGTACACCTTTATCTTGAAGGGGGTCTAGGGAGTTTTTTTATTTAAACTTGAAGAAGGTCGAGTGAGGAAACTAAAAAATAAACGAATATATAAATAAATAGACCCTAAAAAGTAACCGCTGTCCCCTTAAATATAATAGTCTTATAATCTCGCGGTAAAAATAGCTACGCGTTGAAAGGAGTAATGTTAGAGTTGTTTTGCTTAAGGGGACATGGGCCGTTCTTTTGGCCCCCCTTCTTCCTCATGATTAGAGCCCCATTAATTTTCAGATTTTATAAATTTCGGCCTATTAGTTTGGAGATTTTAATACCTTTCACCCCATTTCGTTGTCAATTTTAAGACCTTTCGTGCCATTTAGGTGTCAATGTTTTCCTGGCGAGCGATAGCGAGCCTGTAATTTTAAGAGTAAATTTTAAAAATTAAAACATTATCTTGAAGGGGGGTCTAGGGGGTGTTTTGCTAAGCTTGATGGAGGTCTAGCTAGAAAACTAAAACATTAATGAATACATGAAATTAATAGACCAACAAACCTGCCACTGTCCCCTTAAATACAGACCTGGAGAACGTGACTCGAGGTCATATGGTACACTAGCGATTTTACAGACAATTATATAGAAGTAAGTTTTTCTCGTAACATTTTAGGGTACTTTGAAAGGCCATTTTATAGAAGAAGCAAGTTTTCTCGTAATATTTTAGGGCACTTTCAAAGGCAGTTTTATAGAAGCAAGTGTTTCTCGGAATATATGTGGCCATTTTCGCATTACGATCGGTATTTACACTGAAGGTAAATTATGTTGGGTGGCTGTATTCTGAATTTACTTACATTGCTTTAGGGGGGGGGGGGGGGTTTCTGGACCCCCTTCTCCATCATGTTTAACCCCATCAGTTTTGACATTTTAAGACGTTCGCCCCATTAGTTTGGCTAATTTATGACTTTTCACCCCATTGCTTTAAAGGTGGGGGCTCATGGGTTGAGGTAAACATGGAAAAATAATCGCCAACCTGAATATAATTATCTTGTAAAATGCAATGTCACTGAAATCATTATTAACAATGGTATAAAGGATTTTGCGGATCGTCTATACCGGGCCTGTGACGTCATAGTGACGTCACACCAGTATCCTTAGCCTAGACTGGATGGGGGATTTACACTCTTGTGAAGTCACAGGCCCGGTATAGACGATCCACAAAATCCTTTATACCATTGTTAATAATTATTTCAGTGCCATTGCAATGTTCAAGATAATTATGTACAGCTTGGCGATTATCATTCCATGTTTATCTCAACCCATGAGCCCCCACCTTTAATTTTAAGACCTTAGGTGTTGATTTGTGTCTTGGCGAGTGATACCGAGCCTGCAATTTAGGAGGAACCGGCCTTCGGCCAGGATATTATTCTACTGAAATATTTAAAAAAATGTAACTCGAAGGGGGATCTTAGAAGCATTTATTATCAAATTGATAGAGATCGATCTAGGGAGCAAGCTTTAAAAATACGTAAATAAATAAATACCCAAATAAATAAACAGATATATAAATATATAATAAAAGTTCCCTAATAAAACATATACAAATATATCAGTATGTAATTATCATATAACATGAAAGCAAAATATACAATTCAAATGCACAATGTTCTCTAAATTAGTTGGCGAAAAAAATGCGTTGATGTCATCCACAGTTCAGATGAATTGACATAAAGATATCAGTAAGTTGGCTCGCGAGCAAACAATAAATAATTAAATTAAATCATATTTTATTTTTCCTGGATCCCGTTCTCTCTCATGTTTAGTAAGTTTGTTTTCAAATTTCAATACATTTGCCTCTTTAGTTTGACAATTTTATGATTTTTCGACCCATCTTATTTCAATTTAAGGACCTTTCGTGCCATTTTGATGTAGATTGTTTCCTGGCGAGCGATAGCGAGCCTGTAATTTAGGAAAATGTAAACATTTATCTCGCAGGGTGGTCTTGAGGGATGTGTTTTATGCTTTTTGAAGGTGTAGGAAGCAAACTAATAAATATAAATACATAATTAAATAGAGACAATAGAGGTACAGTTGGCAGCATAAGTGTTATCCTTCTTAGTGATTTTATGCATAGAAGTATAATGCGCAAAATGTTAATAGTTTTAATTGAAGTTTGCTATTCACTTATTATATATATTTTCTTTTTTCAATAAACTATTTCATGCGAAATTACGTTGCTATGACAATTATGTTATCACTTCCATACATAAAACCACAGAGCTAAGTACAGAACTCACGTGGGTGACTGTACCGCTCTCTGTAAATCAATAGAACTGATAAAAACTGCGTAATTGCCATATTGAACACAGCACATTATTACAATATATATGTAAACACACAAGTTACCCAATATGTAGCAAAGAATCTATCTATCTATCTATTGCCTGACGCCGTGATCCCCGAAGGGGTGGCCACGAACGAACCGCCCCCATGCACCTCTGTCCCCAGTCTGTCGACGCCCCTCTCCCCAACCAGCACCGCCTTCGTTCATGTACTTCCTCACTCCATCCTTCCACCTCTCATTCGGTCTACCTCTCCCTTTCTGTCCCTCCACCTCGCTCTTGTACACCCTCTTAGTCATTCTCTCGCTTTCCATACGTTCCATATGATGGCCGAACCATCTCAAGTTGTTCCTTTTCACACTTTCCAGCACATCTACCTCCACACCACACCTTCTTACTTCCTCATTAGTCTGTCTATCCCTCCATAGACAGCATGTGTACCATGTACACATTCTTGTAGCAAAGAATAATGCCAATAATAATGTCATAATATCATGAAGTGTTAATATACTATT